>JAMFRD010000018.1:150746-362145 GCA_025502685.1 Pascua sp. PH4015B
AGGGCCCCAACGTACCGTCCCAACTTACCCCCCCAACATTCCCCGCCCCACTATCGCCCCCCCCCCGGCCCCCCCCCCCCCCCCCTTCCCTTCCCTCCCCTCCCCGCGCCCCACCCCCGCTAACCCCAGTCAACGGCCGCGACAAGGTCATCTGCGTTAACGGCCTCGCCCCGGAACAAGTCGACAAGAAGGTCCAGCTCCTCCTGAACGCGTCGGGCGCAAAGCTCAAGAACCTCAAGAACGCGACCCTCGAGCCTGGACCGGGCAACGAGGCCGCGCGTGGTGTGTGGAGTGCGCTGCATGACGCCGCAAAGCCTGGAGGCGGTTACAGGATATAGTCGGGGGTGTGTGGCGGGAGGAGTATGGCGTAGAGGGGAAGGGGAGGGGTGGGAAGGTGTAGACGGGTGTGGAGTGGAGAGGATGCGCATTGAGGACGAAACTGCATGCACCACTTCCAAGCGTGAAGCGCGAAGGGCGAGTGATTCCAGCTTCTCCACGGGCCCGTTAATTTTGACAAGCGACCTCGTGGAGGCTCGAGGCGACTTCAAACGAGGGCTAGTTGGAGAGTATACAGAAAGGAGGCTGAGGCTGCTGTTTACTCGGCTGTGGTGACGAGACCATTGGACGAGGGCAGCGGTGGTATGTCGTCGACGACCATGGCTGGTCACGTATTACGAGGAACTGCATCATGTGGGTGGGCTAGTTGCAGTGCATACAGGTGGGCTGCGGGGCTCGTGGCAAGCTCGTCAGGCAGGCCGTCAGTGGCCAGTGGACAAAGGCCTAGCACAGTGAGCGTTCGCAGCCATGAGCGCATGCCATAGCTAGTCGTACAGACGACCTGTGGCAATCAACCTGCCAGGAAGCAACAGTCAGAACACACCCGTCCTCCAGGAGGAAGCACCTGCAGCCACACCCGGGACGTTGAATGTCGCAAGAGCCACTCGAGCACGTCCAGGCTGAAGTGTAGCCAGCGGATCCCAGGCCCAGGGGTCGAGGAAGGGGGTCGAGGAAGGCCCTACACGACACCAGCTTGTGGTGCATGCAGTGCAGACTTGCTCACTTAGCGACCTGGAAACCGGTCCACGGTGCATTGACTGATGCACATGGGAGCCTCCTATGGCAAGAATAAGTAGGTGTAGCATATAGATGGCTGCCAGCCAAAAGTAAGGAGAGTGTCGCACCCCATCTATCAGAGCTGCACTCCGTCTATGTATCTCTCGCACAGAACCCAACACCTCAGCGCTAGTTGTCTGGCACGCCCGGCGTGACGAGCCACCACACGACCTGCAGAAGCCTGAAGCCACAGAGCACACCCAACGCGCCGGCCGTCTCGATGCGGCCCATGATGGCGCGCGAGACGAATGCGCCAAACAAGAGCGCGAGGACGCCGCCGACGCGAATGTCGCGCGAGGGCACGCCCTTGAGCGCGAACAGGAGGGGGTCGTTTGTGATCTCGACCCAGGTGGTGGTGAGGACAATGGTCGTGTTCATGGGTGAGCCGATGCGCTGCGCGTTAGCTTGGGTTGGACGCGCGCCGGGCGGGGGGGGGGGGGGGGGGGATGGGGCCGCAAGCTGTAGGTTATTGCGATGGGGTCGTTGACGCTGGTATTGGCGCGCCATCGACATGCTTGTGTGGGTGACAAGACCTCGCCTCGACGAGGCGCGCCGGAATCATGGACAGATCTCAATCGCAGAGCTGCTGTCGACAATATGTCGGAATCTATCCCCTCCTATCTTCTATCGCCACCCACCTTTCCAATGATGCCCTGGAGACCCAGCGAGGCAGAGATAAAGCCCAGCGACGCCATGCCCAGCGGTGTCTGCCATGATGGCTCCGCTCGGCTCCTGTACGTTAGCGTTGTACCGTGCCAAGAGACGATGGGGCGAGACTGCTGTAACAGGAGTAGAAAAGTGGTCGTGGATAAATTATGAGGCGACACGTCGTGGGCGCGAGTGGAGCGAGCTCCACTGGCGCATACGTGGAGGAACAGGTCCCGTATAGCCGGGCTCCTTTACGTGCAGTCCATGAACAACCGCGACGGCAAGGTGGAGACAGGGGCGACCATGAGGACAAATCAGGATGGAAATGAGATATCACGCTCCATTCCAGCCTTGTGGTTCGCCTCCATCTTCCAACGCATCGTCAGGTCAAGGGGAGGAGCACAGATCAGGATAATAGAGCGCCAGTGGCCCTCCTTACCGGTCTAGTCCTTCCTCTTCGTTCCAAGCGCGACAGATAGTAACGCAAAGAGGAGTGCAGGAGTATTGCTCAACCCCCATTTGGCCCGCCACCATCCGCCTCTCACTCTTGTATTGGAACCAACCCCTACCCGTCATAACGTCCACACACCCGCACCCCAAGGTTCAACTCACACAGCATAAGTCGCCTCCCCCGAATAATGCGCGGCCAGCGCGCCCGCCATGGCCATGAGGACCTGCAAAAAGCTCGATGCAACCAGCCACGTGCGGCGCTTGGCGCCGACCATGTCGCCGAGCCTGCCGAGTGATGTACCGATTAAGAAACACAGGAGCGAGCAAAACGCCTGCTGGTCGGGCTTTTCAAAGTGGTACGTCCTATGCCCGGCGACGTCAAAGTTGCGCGCAATCGCAATGCCCAGCTGGGCAAGGTTGCCGGTCTGGAAGCCGCACCTGGGTGTCAGTATGCCTATGCTGTGCCATGCCGTGGTGTTGGTGCTTCCTGTGGTGCATAGCCGGTCGCGGTTTCCATGCGAGGTGATTACTCGTTGTGCATGTACTGTAGCGCATGCAGTAGTGTAGTATCGTTATCGGTAGTGCACGATGCATGGTTGCGCGACAGGTGGCGAACGGTGGCGTGATTTGGCCGTCCAATCAAACTTACCAAATATAGCATTCCTGCAGAGTCAATAACCACCACCACCACCACCACCACCACCACCACCACCACCACCACCACCACCACCACAACACTCGGGACGTACTGAAAACGACACAGCGCTCGTGTAGCCCGTGAGGAAACATGCGTAGATGGAGATGAGGTTGCATTTCTTAGCGTCGACCACGCGCTGGAGATAGGTCGCGACCGTGCCGGGCGAGGGGGCCTTGTTGGCCTCGAGGTCGGGCTCTCCCTTGACCGTCGTTTGGGATGAGGTCGGCATGATAGGGAGGGAGGAAAGTAGAGAGGGTGGTAAGAGAAGAGAGAATAGGGGGAGAGGGGAGAGGGGAGGAGAGGTGGGAGGAGGGGAGGGTCGGAGGCGAGAGTGAAAGGAGAGGAGGGGGTCAGTAAACGACAGGTGACGAGAAATGTCAAGATGGAAAAAGGTGCTGATTGCCACAATCCGTGGATAAGGATCGGCTACTGTCGTCTGCACGGCCCGATGGCGATCGACTCGACCACGAACCCCTGCCTGCTGCCTGCCTCTACGTATACCAGTCTGCAGCGCGTAGGCGGGCTACCCCACAAGCCACGGTCACCAGCCTTGCTGCCCCACTGCGCTCCCATCCAGAGCTGTTTCAGTAGTGCCGCGCGATAACTTCCGTCGATTCCGTCATGTTGCGTGCAAAAATGGCCACTTGCATTTTGCCTGATGCCAAGGTGACAATTTTCCCGAAATACCACCGACGGAAGGCGCGCTCTGCCCGTGGTTTGTCACCAGCAACACATTTCCCACGGTGTCCACGGACCCAAGCTGGACATGAGCTCTATAAGCCACGTCATTGTATCCCACGCGAGTGATACTGCCCTTGCTCGATGCCATCGATAACATGCACGAGGACGATTCCACGCGCTCCCATCTCGGTCCACCGTCACCACCATCGTCACCCACCATGGCCGAGCAGCAGATCACCCTCACAGACCTGGACCCAAACCAGCTCCAGGAGGTCAAGAAGCAGCTTGATGAGGTGGGTATCGGTCTCCGCGCGTTTGCACACATTCACCTCACGAAGGAGGTGTTCAACAGCAGCGTGGTAGGGTGCTGACCCCTAAAAGGAGCTCGACCACCTGACAAACTCGTTTGCGCAGCTCAAGCAGGCGCAGACAAAGTTCCGCGCATGTGTCAACGACATTGATCAGCTCACGCCTGCTGTCCGGGGTGAGTCGTCCCAGCTCTTCTGTGGACACGCCGGATGAGCTAACATTTAAGACAAGGAGGTGCTCGTACCGCTCACGTCGTCGCTGTACGTCCCTGGCAAGCTCGGGGACACGGACCATGTCGTCGTCGATGTGGGCACAGGCTACTATGTTAAAAAGGTGAGTGAGCTTCCCCCGAGTGTCAAGCTTCCGTCCCGAGTGTCCGACGCGTAGTCAGGACGGCCCGACCCCGACACTCGCTCACTTGCAGACCCGCGCCGAAGCGTCAAAGCACTACACGGGCAAGGCCGAGTTTGTGCAAAAGAACCTCGACACGCTCCAGCAGACCATCGAGCGCAAGCAGGAGAACGTCCAGTCGGTCGTCCAGGTGCTCCAGATGAAGCTCCAGGAGGCGCAGCAGGGCGGCCCCAAGGCAGCGTAACGTAGTCTGCCCCAACCAGCACCGGCATTCGCGCAATATAAACCACACTCGAAAACCGCATGACCGCACGACACGCGTGTGGTCGCAATCACACCCATTGCAGCCAGGAGAGACAAGAACCGAGACCATTTGTACCCTGCATGTATACCCTCTACAGCTACTGATTCGCCCCCCTACACCCGCGCCTACGCAGGAACAGCGACACCGAGGCGGCGCCGCATGTGCCACTGGAGCTGGAGGTAGTTTGGCTCGTTCTCGGGCGTCACGAGGCCGTGCCGGACGAGGAAATCGACGACAATGAGGCCGCAGTTGGGCTTGAACTCGCCGCGCTGCAGCGCAGCAACGACCTCGGGTACGGTAAAGAGCTGCGAGTTAGTCGGCACTGAGCTTGAGGAGCAAAACCTAACTCACTGCAAAGGACTCGACCTCGTCGTCGTGTGGGCGGGGAAGTACATATTCTGCCGAGTCCCGTGGCGGGAGCTTGAGGTCGTACAGGTATCTGTCGTCAGTTGGGTAGGGCATCAGGCTCACTCGATCTCTGTGGGTCAGTTATGCTATTGAGAATGCATCAACTGTACCAACCAGGCTGCAAGAATCCCGCAGAGGTAATGTAAAAGTACGTCGCCGCGCCGACGTTCCTGCTGGGTTAGAAGCATCCTCATTCAAACCCACCTCAGGCGTGACCGAACGAGGCTCTCGGGAAGCGACGCCTCTTCGTCGCACTCCTTGACCATGGTCTCGATTGGGTTCATGCCAGCCGATATGCCACCGGCCACAGTCTGGCGTCAGCTTACAAGTATGGACAAAGTAGCTCACGTTGTCGAGCATGCTCGGCCAAGTCGCCTTGGTAGGGCTGCGGCGCGGCACCCAAATCTTCATGTCTGGCCCGTCGCCCTCGTACGCTGTTGTTAGCTGCCAGACAGACCCCACAGCTCACCAGTCATGTGCACGCCGAATGTGGGGAAGCCCCAGACGGCGCACGCTGCGCGCTCGCAAGTAAATGCCGCGTTGCCAAAGGGCGTGCGCGGTGCGTTAGTGAGCGCGGTAGACCTGGGAGAGCCGTAGATCATGTACAGTTCGTCGCGCCAGCCTTGGATGTCAGCATGGCATCAACAATGTTGAAGGAAGAAAAAGGAACTTCTCCTTGGACAACCCCAATGGTAACGTCAAACAATCAAGCCCAAGCACATTGGACACGACCACACTTACCATCCAAAGCAGGCGTAAACCTTCCCGCATCCTTCCATTTCCGCGCGACCGCAGCCATGGCGGCATCCATAGCCTCACGTCCCTTGGCCAGCACGGCGGGAGAGAAGGCGACACAAACAATGTCGCCGTCACGGCCGCCGTGTCGGACAAAGTCCCATGGGGACTCGGGCCCATCTTCCTCCAGCAACGCAAGAAGCGTCTCGGGACGAAGAAGGCCCACGGGCGGAAGATCCAGCGCGTGGTCCGCGGGCGCTAGGTGGAAAGGCACATACTGCTCGTTGGTGAGCGGGTGGTGGGTTGGGTAAGGGTGCGTGGGGTGGGCGGGGAAGCTGTCCGCCGTGAGGACAAAGGGGAGAAGCGACGGTGGCTGAGCCTGATCGGAGGGCGGGGCGGACATGATGGGCAGGGCGTAGTGAAGACCGAGAAGACGGCAAGTGGGGAGTTGTTGTAAGAAATCAGGCGTGGTGGACGCCTAGATAGTCTCGTCTCAGCCAGCATTCCGTCTCCGCTTAGTGTGGGGTCTCCGCAGTTCCATTTGCTCCCGCGACTCCCTCCCCTATGACGGTGTTGGCATGACGACCTACCAATTCGGACGGCGGTCCAACGTTCCCCACCTTTACCCATCTCATTGCGTCTCGGTCAACAACAATGCCTCCAGACGCAGAATCACTAGACACGGCCACAGGCGACAGACACGACCAACGCTCTGAAGCCGGCCCATCACGCACGCCTTCCGCTCGATCGGTACACTCGTTGCGTCCCGCCAGCGAACGAAGCGCTCGGAGCGCCGGATCGCGTTCGTCGGGCAAGGGCAAGGCACGGGAAGAAGCCCCGGACGGAGCTGTGGCCAAACCGGATGCTGAGGATGGGGAAGAGGACGGTTCAGTAGATGAGGAAGGAGACGAGCAGGACGGGGAAGGGGAGGAAGAGGAGGGCGATGATGAAGAGGAGGAGGATGACGACGGCGAGGATAGCGACAACGCCGAGGAACTCGAGAGCGGGGACGAAGCCGAACGTCAAGGCGGGGATGCGGGGGAGGGGGGCAGTGTTGTCGAGAGGGCGGTAGCGGAGGCGAAAGCAGAGTCGAGGAAGTTGAATGGCAGCACAACCACTGCTTCGGTGAAGGAGGAGGTTGAGGCGAGCGAGGATGAGACGGAGGACGACTACGAAGACGAAGACGAGGAAGACGAGGAACCGTGAGTCGCACGTTGCAATCGGTTTCTCAGCTTACCTCTCAGCGTGCTCAAGTACACTCGCATGAAGAACCGAATACCGGAGATTCTCGGAAAGGACAGTGCCACGGCCATCGATGTGTCGCCGCGAGTCATCGTGAGTGTCGTGTTGTGTTCTCTGCTGACAGTAGGCCATTGGGACGCAGATGGGTATGGTGCATGTCCTGAGCTATGAAGGTGCAAAGGTCAACTCGTTCCGCCCACATGCGGCCAATATCACTCAGCTCCGGCTAGATGAGGAGAATGACTTTGTGGCCACCGCGAGCGTCGAGGGTACGTGAATGATCACGCCCAGAGCTAACGCCAAGGGCGTGTGGTTATCCACTCTCTGACCAGCACCGAGTCGTACGCGTTCGACTACAAGCGACCGATGAACGCCATCGCCCTCGAACCTGGATTTGCCAAGAAGAACACGCGCGCGTTTGTTTGCGGCGGCAAGCTCGGCAACCTGGTGCTGCAGGAGAAGGGATGGCTGGGGTACCGCGAGACTGTGCTCAGCTCTGGCGAGGGGCCGATCTGGAACATTGAATGGCGTGGTGAGCTCATCGCGTGGGCCAACGACCTCGGCGTCAAGATCTACGACCGCGTATCGGGCCAGCGAATCGGCTATGTTGACCGCGGGGCGAACGCGCCGCGTGCAGAGCTGTTCAAGTGCACGCTCTTGTGGAAGGACGACCGAACTCTGGTCATCGGATGGGCAGATCACGTCAAGATTGTACGCGTGCGCAATCGTCCACGGACCCAAGGATTGCCGCCGCTCGCTATTGAGGTCTTGTCCATTTGGGAGGTGGACTGCATGGTCGCCGGCTTGGCACCCTACCATACTTCGGGTTATGTTGTGCTCGCATACATCCCGCCAGACACGTACGAGAACGAGGCGACAGAGGACCGCGCCGAGCAACGCCGCAAAGCTGCAAACCGCCCCGAGCTCCGCATCATCGACAGAGGAGATGAGATTGCAGCAGACGAGCTCGCCGTCGCCTCCTTTGAACGGTATAGCTGTAACGACTACAGCCTCATCCGCTCGCGCAGACAGGATGATGTCGATGTCTTCCTCGTCCTCACCCCATCAGACGTGGTTGTCGTTCGACCCCGCGACGAGGCAGACCACATCGACTGGCTCGTCGAGCGCGAGCGCTATGAAGAGGCTCTTGCGGCGGGAGAAGCATTGAGAGAGAAGCACGGTGGGGCATTCGACGTGCAGGCCATTGGACTCAAGTACATGCAACATCTCGTCGACCAGGGTGGGTTCAGTGCCCCCAGCACAGTCTAACCCACACAGGCAACTTTGAACGAGCCGCCTCGCTCGCACCCAAAGTCCTTGGTACTCAGGCCGTAAACTGGGAGAAATGGGTGTACATGTTTGTTCAGCACCACCAGCTGCCAGTGAGTTGCTCACAGCTGGAGATGCATCAACTCACCCCACAGGCTATTCTCCCTGTTATTCCTGTGCAGAAACCACGACTCGGCCGCAGTGTCTACGAGATGATCCTGGGCAACCTGCTTGTCAACGACAAAGCTGTACGTACTAGGAGCGGACGACGCTGACATTAGGCGCTCCTGCAGACGATCAAGTCGTGGCCTGCGGACATTTACGATAGCGAGTCTGTGGTATCGGCAGTGCTGAGCGAGCTTGACGCCACGAAGAATGACCCCATTCTGCTCGAGGCCATGGCAGAGTTGCACATTGGCCGCGGCCACCCTGCGCGAGCGTTGCCATTCTATCTCCGTCTGCGGAAGCCGCACGTCTTTGACCTGATCCGAGAGTACAACTTGTTCGATGCAGTGCAGGATCAAGCTCGTCTGTTGGTCGAGTTTGACCAGGAGCGCATAAAGAGCGATCCCGAGGCGGCCAAGGAGGGCAAGCACGGCGCGGCCGTTCAGCTTTTGGTCGACCACGTCCTGTCCATTCCTGTACGTGATGGACACCAGCACCGCTGACCCCAGGTGGACAAGGTGGTGCAGCAGCTCGAGGAGAAGCCCCAGTTCCTGTACATGTACCTCGACGCGTTGTTCGACAAGGACCCGCAGTCGTGCCAGCAGTACAGTGACCGCATGGTGGGTTGTAGAATCTGGTGTGTTCTAACCCTCAGGTCGAGCTATACGCAACGTATGACCACCCACGGCTGATGCCGTTCTTGCGTGCGAGCAACTTTTACGACCTCGAGCGTGCGCTGCAGATCTGCGAGAAGCACGACTATGTGCACGAGACCGTGTTCTTGCTTGGCCGCATGGGCGACAATCTCAAGGCGCTCCATCTCATTATTGAGCGGCTGGGCGACGTGCGCCTCGCGATTGACTTTGCCGAGGAGCAGCGCGACGACGACCTCTGGGAGGCGCTGTTGACGCACTCGGAAACACGGCCAGACTTCATCCGTGCCCTGCTTGAGCACGGTGGAACTGAGATCAAGCCCGTGCGTCTTATCGAGCGCATCCAGGATGGCCTCGAGATTCCGGGTCTCAAGCCAGCACTTGTCAAAGTCCTACAGGCGTCAAATCTCCAGGTATCGCTTCTCGAGGGCTGCCAGCGCATCTTGTACGGCGACTGCGCCAAGCTTGCCATTGAGCTCCAGGTCGGCCAGACCAAGGGGTCCACCGCAACATGTGAGTGACGTCGGTGGGGAGCAAGAACCACACTAACAGCTAGCCACATCGACGTGCGAGGTCTGCCGTCTGCCAGCCTTCCCACCTTCAAACGCAGCATCGGCGCCGCTCGTCTTGATATACCTCTGTCGGCATCTTGTCCACGCGACGTGCGCGGTGACAAACGACGACGTCGAGCTCCCAGAGCGCCCCGAGAACGCGGCGGTCACGCGCCTCCTGCTCGCTGATCGGCCGTCTGGTGGCCGCACGGCACAGCAACGTGCACTCGGCGCAAAGCTCAGCTTTGAGGCCATGGTCCGTGTCCGCGTCGGCTCGTGCCCCGTCTGTGCGCATCGCCGCGGTGACGCGAGCAACGCGGCGGCGTTTGTGGCACCGCCCGCTGCTGCGGCCGTGCGGACCAGCCGGCGTGCCATCAAGGCCTAATCTGTCTAAATTCCGATTCCGGACATTCGGTCACCACTGTCACAACCCCTCACAACATCCCACGGCTACAATTACCACCAACACCAAGCTGCTCGCCAGCGCGGCCTGTCACAGTGCACGGTATGGCATGTGGTAAATACTATATACATAATGTATGCAATGCACGTAAGGTGTGCGCCAATAATGTCCCAAGTGAGCAAAGTCCGTTGCTATCTAGAGGTGGGGGATGTCGAAGACTACTGATTGAATAAGGGCGCTAAAACAAGGCCGACGCCGAGACAAGGTGTCGCCCGACTGCCAGATTACCTACGACCTTGACTACGATCTGCCACTAGTGGCTCGTGTGGGCGTGTCTCAGATTGCCTTGCCTGGTGCGGCATAGTGACGCCGTAGTCTGCCTCCATGCATAACCGACGACCATGTCGTCAGGCCCAGCAAACGCTGGAGTGAGACACGGATCTCGCCAGCGATGCTTGTCGACGTCGTCTATTGCGAGGCCCAGGCGTCGAGCTTATCCCTCCCCACGGGGGGCGAGTAGGCTGCGTCCGCCGGCGCCGCGTCGAGTATTGGGTCCCAAACAGGGCCAGAGTGGGCCTGGTCGTAGACGTGTGCGTGGAGGTAGTGACTGGCATGATGTTGGGGCAGGAAGAGACCGACCTCTTTTGCCTCGAGGCCCGGGAAGAGCTGTGCACTCTGGAACGCGGATGTGAGCGCCAGCGCGGCTGTGAGGAGGACGAGGAAGAGAGCGAGCGGGGCGAGCCGCCGGCGTTGGCGGGCCTTCTTCGGGATGCCCGGCAGGCACAGGTCGGCGTCGGGGGAAAAGAGCGACGACGACGACGACGACGATGACGAAGAGGAGAGGGGGACAGATAGGGGAGAGACGAGCGGGGCCAGAGGTGCAACCGCCGCCGTAAATGCTGGCGCGAGCTGCGACCAATAACTCGCCAACGCTGACAGCCCAAAGACGGCCACGATCGCGTCTAGAAGGCCCATGTCGTACTCGTCCTCATCGTAGTATATACGCCCGAACGACGTTTCGCCCCGCGGACACCACCCCACCCACAGTCGGTCGCCGTCAACGGGCCGCCGGCGCACGCGCGGTGGTGGGGACGGGAGAGGGGCGGGTGGGGTGATGACGATGGTGGGGATGGCCCAGTGGGTGCGGGAGGGCATCGTAATGAGTGTGGGCGGGGGTCGGTGGGGAGTAGGTCGGGAAGTGGTCGTGTTTGAGTTGTGGTCGTTGGCTAGTGGCCGTGTTTGGGTGGGGGTCCAGTGTGGGGGTGGTAATGTCCAGGTTGTCCGGCAATGTTCAGGTGTGGGCTCAGTGTTCGAGTGGGTTCGGGCAGTGTTCGAGTGGGTCGGGCAATGTTCAATGGCGAGATTGGAGGGTGATCTAGATAGGTGTGGGGTCGAGGATAACGTCGAGAGTATACGAGGGGGTCGGGCTAGAGAGTGTGCCAAGCCGAGATGATGACGTCCAGCAGCGATGGGGGATGACAGCCGATGTCGGAGGGATGTTCCCGCTCGAGTGTCGACTGAGAAGTGTCGGTGTCGAGGCGTCGAGGTGAGGTGTCGAGGATGACACCAGGAGTTTTATCGACCAAGAGAGAGTAGTGATGAGGAAGAGGACGAGCGAGGACTGAACGATGGGAATGATATCAGATTCCCAACGATGCCCTCTAGCTGCTGGTCGAAACCGCCTAGAGGCCGTCGATCATGCTGGCCCAGTGCTGGCGGCAGCGAGGGGGAGGCAGGTAGGAGGTATGATAGGAGAGAAGAGGTAGGGGGTACCGGGACAGAGGTACGAGCAAAGAGGAAGGAGAGAGGGGGGCATGACGGCGTTCTCGGCGAGGCAGGAAGCAGCCATATGGGCGCAGCGCAGCATCTAAACAAGTGTATGGTGGCGCCGGTGGTTGAATGGAGGCACACAAAGGGCTGGGCAGGTGGCATCGTGGCTAGACTCGAGTGGCGCCGCCACGTGCTAGGGAAGAGGGGACACAAGAATCGCTAGAATCGCCATTATTGCGGCATCCAACGCCGGGCAAGGTTTGGGGTTTGAGTGTGTTTCTCTCCTTGGGTGCTTTGGATCCTTGATGGCGTCCACAGCCGTTTGCACAAGGACAGAAATGACAGAATGGCGTAATAGCAGATTGGCAGACGTTTATTCTGGGTTCAGGCCGTCTGCGTCTGGCTTCAGGCCGTGCCCCCAGTTATGTTCCAGGGTTCTGGCCCAAGTGCCCAGTTTGGCGAGGTTGTGCAGCATGCAGCATGGCGGGTCCAAGGTTTGGGTTCATTGAGCGCCACAGTTTGGGTACCAGGCACCATACAGACGTCACTCACAGACGACGACAACGAGGGCTGTTCCGAGCTAGTCTACGTTGGTGTTGGTTGTTTTCCGACCTCAGGGTTCTGGGCAGATTACCTTGCAGTCCAACTGTCCAGCACACGGTGTACCGCGGATGCAGCATACCGGCGTGCAGCTTGGTAGTGCTGAGCTAGACGTGGCGATCTGCCAAGCACTGTAGCCTGGTTGCATGCTCTAGCTGGCCTGGTGGCCGGCGATTGCCAGGGCTGCCTGCTGCGAGTTCTCATCAATCGGCAGCGCAAGGCAGTCTAGCCACAGTGGGCCTACCATTTAGCCTACAGTTGTGGTAGTCGCTGACGATCCGGGCGAGAACGTGTCAACAACTCGGCCACGTCGTGCCTCATGCCTCTGGCCCCAGCGCTAGCACTAGATTGCTCCACCTCGACGTTGGTGCCAGGCAGCCCAGCCCGACCGGGGGTTGCAGCTTGGCTTGTTTACAAGAATTGGCATTCACAATTTCGTCCCCTGATAAATCGCCGATAGCACAGGGTGCGCTGATTCAGTGGCGCCGCCGCAAAAGAGTCTCACCCATGCGCTATCGGCTCTTCTGGCGTGGTGCGCGCATGCATGCATGCATGCTGGCCTTAGGGATCGGACTGGGTTTAGTGCTGCCACCGTCACATTCACAGTCACAGTCACAGTCACGGCGGCAGGCACGAGGCTGCTGGCGCATGTTTGTGTTTGGATGGCGTCTTTTCCTGCAATCATGCCGTCCTCGGTCCTCCGGTCGCTGCCCACCACCCAGCCCCACCGCGTGCCTCAAGCCCGATCCAGCAAACGACCCCCGGCCTAGCAACTACTTTGTACGGCACGGGAGCCAAAACACCCGGTCTCCGAGTCCGAGTCCGGCTTCGGCTTCCCCCCTGGAAACTGTAGGGGTGCGCCGAGGTATTTTGACATCTCTAACGGCGCTGAATGCAAACACTGAATGGAGGCACCAAGGGCAACAGCCGGCTTGGCGCCCGTATCTAATTCACAGTGTGATGCGCACCGGAACTCCCGGACCCCTGTCGCCTCGCAGGTAGCTAGCTCCCTGTGCAGTTGTTTCCAGTGCTGCAATTGATTCCTGCGTTCCTACAGTTCAAGACCACGTGAGGTTGCTGTGACCTGTGACCACTCTCGACGTTAAATGGTCCCGCAGGCGAGCCGAACTAGCCTGCAGCCCCGACTCTGTAATGTTGGCTGAATGTTTGGGAGAGCACGACGAGTGTTTGCTGAGACATAATGGACGGCGACTGCGAAATAATGCGAAAAATGGGGTTATTCAGATCTGTGACGGTGTTTGGATAAGATCTCTGCTGCTTGCTGTCTGGGCTGGGCCACCGAGGAGATCTAAATGGCCAGATCCTCGAACAGAATATAGGGCCTGGTGCAACAGAGTTGTTAAAGAACAAGTAAACAGGCAAGTAGAACCAGGTCGCGTGAGATATGGTCGCTTCCGGACCCGACACAGTACACAGTAAAGAACGACAGACAATGACAGCAAGCGATGACGCCCGATGGCGGAATGTCGGAATGTCGGAACAGACATGGCTGAGACTAGTCGCCATGGCGCGAACAATCTGCTTTCCAGAATAGACAACGGCACGGTTCACTGAATCGAGCGGCTCTGAGTCACCCTCAAAGGCTGGAGGTTCTCACTCCCTCAGGCGCGGCCCCAACAGGTTCTGCTGACGGTCATCACCTTCGCCTACCTTCTCTCCCCGTCGGGCACCCAAGTCACCATCCCCCTCCAATTCACAGAGCTTCGACGTCTTCCCTGTACCGTGGCTCGTGGCTGCAACCACCAAATTTTGCTGTACATATACGGTACCTGGCGGGGCGTGAGAGCCAGAACTTTGGTCCCTGGTGGCGGTGACGCCGCTATCAGCACGCATGCGATACCGATACCGTATCATCAGGTAATGCTATCTTGGACGCGGGCCTTGGACGGGGCAGGGAGGGATCCCAGCATTACCGCAATAGGGCGTTGAGATGGCCCCAGTCGGAATGGGGACACGCGGAATCAGCAGACCCAGCACTGTTTCATTGTACATGATAAGCAATGCCTGCCTTGTCGCTGGTGTGGTGTGAGAAACATTAGATATCGAGGACAGACACCGTGCAGTAAATATGTAGCCTACATAATTGTGCGATAGCGACTGCCATGTTATCGGGTCGCGAATAGGGACGTGAGCAAATGACCAAAATGTGCGCCTACACACCCCTCCCAACCTGACATTCAATCCATACCCTTCTGCCTTCTTTACAGAGCCTCCCCGCGCTTGGAGCCAACTTGTCCTGACCCACTGCGCTACGTACTCTCGTCTACAAAGCCTACTAGCAGGGTGAAGAGGATCAGCAGTTGGTCGCGTGCGCAGCAACGGCGCTACACAGCACTCCTTTTGCCAAGGCGAGCCAACATGCCCCCACTGGGAGCTAGCCTTTCTAGCTTCGGCCATGTAATGTTGCACGCGGTTCCATCAACTATGGAAATACTAACCTCATCCTGTCGCTTTCCTTTGATCTTCATAGCATGCGTAGCTAACCAGTAGTGGCCATAGTCAGAATACAGGCCGAATGACAGGACATCGCACCGTGCCAAGGGCGATCAGCCACACACGTTCAACTGGTACTTTGAATTATGGTGTGAAACGCCTGCGTCCAATGGCCAACCAAATCATGTGGTCTCACGCTTCTCCCAAGTCTGACAACGTGTGTCTCTGCATACGTCTCTAAGGGAGGACTCACTAGCCACCAACGTTGCTACTCTCCCGTACGCGCCGCTTTCTCCGGTGCCATGTCCACATGATGAGAAGCGAAAAGTGACTGGTGTGGGAAAGTTGGCTAGCACCATTGCTGATCTTAAGGCGGATTTAGTACATTAACTGTCCACTAACTTCATTGAAGTATTCACACGTGCTCTACATTTCCAAATGCAGCCGCATGACCTGTTCAAAAACGCATTGAGCAATGTATTGTGCGGGCTATTGCAAAAGAACGGTGAACTACGACTGAGGCTGGTACGTACACATCATAATGGGTCTTGGAGCAGCGAACGGCCTGCCACATTCACAATTGGAAAGCCTGGCACCTTGTTCAGAAAATCTGAGTACTCCAGACATTGGGGTTCCCAGAAAAAATGTGTGCGACCGTGGCATTCGGTTGCGAAGTACCGTATTTCGACATCGACTGTTCCCTGGCGACTCAAGGGTACAACTTCTCCCCTATCAATTCTCAGCAAATCCCATACATTTTCTTGGCGGCTAAGCAAGCGACAAGCGACAGTTTGTACGTGTCGTCCCCTCACGGGGTCTTGTCTTCCCACAGAGTAGTGTCCCTCGTGAGTCGTGACCTATGGTCGGTAGCACCTCACGCAAATCCAATTTTCCAGACGCGCCCCACACCCCGAAAGACCATTCCTTTTTGGAATCAGCAACGTCGTGTGGTCCACTGCCAAGGTGACACGGCACTTTATCCCGCAGAAGCTCCCACTCGACCACTTCGGAGAAACCCTCCTGCTGGCTCTATGGGCACGGTAATATCCATGCTCGCCACCATCCTCTGCCTCCAACCCACCACTGTCACTACCGATGGCCTAACGTTTCTGACTGCGATGTTCGAACATTGTGGTCAGCAGTAGACTGCGGGTTCGTGTTCTAGACACATGATTGTCCTATGACTCAGCCCTTAGAGCATTCAACTGATAATTTCTTGACCCACATCCGCCACCAATACGTCTTCATCATCACCTCGCAACCGCCCTCTTCCGATCATAGCATGTCCTATGGCTCAGTAGGTAGAGCATTCGACTGTTAAATGACAATCATTCACAATCGAAAGGCCCACAGTTCAAGCCTGTGTGGGACAGCTTTTTGAGCGGCGCCGCGTGTGAGGACAGGGATGGAGGCGGTGACAGGGAGGCCGAGGGTTGCTGGCGATTGGTTGGGCGACGGCAGGAGCGTGGCACTTTGCCACATGACCGAAATTTCGGCCGTGTTGTCAGGACGTTCGTGTGTTTCCAGTAGTACTAACCCGAGTCCTCAGCGGGGTAGGCTCGCAACGATGTGACAGGCTTTGCTTTATGAAGAAAGCCCGAGCGCGGCAGTGACAATCGCTGACCCCACGTCGTCCCGACGGCGACCCACAGAAGTGCTCGCACCCTAAACTGTTCATGTTAACAATCCCCCTCGCTACACATCTTAGTCACGACACTCCCGCAACCGCGGTCACCACCATCCCACCAGGCCCATTCCCAACGGCTCTTTGGTTTAGGGGTATAATTGCCGCTTCGGGTTTCGAAGCATCAACAAATCCGCTTTGTCAAAAGCGTCTGCGGCAGACCTG
Organism: Pascua sp. PH4015B; assembly: GCA_025502685.1. Classification (NCBI taxonomy): domain Eukaryota; kingdom Fungi; phylum Basidiomycota; class Tremellomycetes; order Trichosporonales; family Trichosporonaceae; genus Pascua; species Pascua sp. PH4015B. Next base: position 167,399 of record JAMFRD010000018.1, read on the forward strand.
GGTTCGAGTCCCGGAAGAGCCCGTTGTTTTGGCCTTTTGACAGGTAACAATGTTGGTTTTGCGTGTGGGGAATAGTAAGAACTCGTTCTGGGGCTATCGGGGTGTATATGAGTATGTAGGAGGATGAGTGGGTTGTTTGTGGCGGCACCCCGTGGGATGGTGTGGAGGGAGGCAAAAATTGAGTTTGGTAAGTCCCGCGGGACGTGGGGCGTGGCGGGCGCTGAGAGTGCCAGAAATTGGTTGGGGAAGAAGGGGGCAGGAGTTGGGTGCAGGAGTGGAGAGTGAGACTGGACGAGGCTGGAAAGTGGGATAGGAAGTTGGTGCAGAAGTGCCACATTGCGGGTGCCACATGCGCTTTGCGAGTTTGATCCTCGGCTTGTTGAATATCGACCAGCCGTCCTGAAAACTTTGGTATCGCCTGGTTGATCACTTGCCATGATGATTGACTGACTGTGACCATCCGCGACGCTCGTCGCACACCGTAATTAGGCATCTGTGGTGTTTTGGAAAATGGTCTTACTCTCATTGATCTGACAATGTGCTGCATTCCCAACTCGCTCTTTAGGCAAGTGCCATCCCAGCCGTTTTGATACCCGTGATAAGCAGCTGCATACGTTCTCTGGACCACGGGAAAGATGAACGTCCGCGTTCAAGCTCCATCCTGGCAAATCCCAAACATTTCCACCACCTGTACGTCAAGCGAAAGCCGTATTTTGCCATGAAGAGCACACAAGAATGTTGTGCCCACCATAGTCAGAAACACAACCTAAGAGCTAGTGCAGTAGCAAGAAATTTGAGATATGGAGTGATGCTTGAACGAGAAAGAAATGGGGGGTAGCACTCTTAGGCCAAAACGTCAAGAAGGCAGGCACAGTGAGCTGTTGCAGTGTTATTGGTATCTCCATGGTATCCCGCACGGCAAAGCGGTAAATACCGGTATCGACATCGCAGTCTGAGGCCGTTGCCCTCACTGACGACACTGTCCTCTCATAACTCACATCATCCACCACGGGGTGCGCATGTATGGCCGTTGGCACTGTCTGGAGTTAACTGAACAACGTCCATTGCTCAGTCGCAGACGTTGTCGGGTCAGTGGACCGAAAAAGCCATGGTAAGCAGTGAGCAGCCGGCATTTCGGGGATTCGTGCCGTGTTGCGAGCCAGCAGCACGCGGTACACAGCTTAACATCCCCATTCCTTCCCACAGCACAAAGGCACGAAAATATTATCACACGAGTACATGGCTGCGGTATGAACATACAGAGTATCTCCTCCTACATGCCACCGGACAGCCGCGATTGGGTGGCGCCATGATCCTCCGGGAACGAGAGGGCCGGGGAAACGCGCACTACGCTTGACTCCACACGCACGACCACCGCCAACGCCCACGACTACAATAACCTCGATCGTATGACGAGCACCAAACCCGGCCGACGACGAACACGACTCTAACCCCGCCAACACGAAGACCCCGCTAAAACTCGGTCCTCTTCGCACGCTGCCGATGCTCCAACACCTCGACACCCTTCACCCCCTCCGCCCCCCGGACAGCAGCGACGACGCCGTCCTTGGCCTTTGCCCACCCCGGCCCATCGGGCGCGAGAGCCTGCGACGATCCGTCTGCTTGTGTCCTGGTACTGGACGTTGTCGTCGTACTCGTGGTCGTGTTTGGTGCGGAGTCTTGGTACGCGTTCCCATACGCGCGCGCGTAGGATACAGTATTGGCGTTCGGGTCGTCACTGCCGGGCACGGAACGGGGTACTGCTGCGGGTGTGACTTCGAACACGTGCTCGTTCTCAAGCTCGCCTATGGGCCCGCGGTACGCCAGCGCCAGGCCCGCGGGGAGGGTGGGCGAGACGGACGAGGGGGTGGCGGTGGTTACGCGCAGGTAGGTGTGGCCAGCGTGGAGGGGGGTTGGCATGGCGAGTTGTGGGCTGGATGGGTGGTAGAATGGGCGAAGGTGGAAAGGCAGGTCGTGGTATCGTGTTGGATGTGGATGGGGGTGGGCTTGACGTCATTGCAATTTTGCCACGTGGAAAGTAATACGTGTCTTTTGGGACTGAGTGGCAGCATCAGTCTGGACGCGACGCGCCTGATCTGCAATGTTGCGCGTCAACAACAGGTTGACCACAACCCAGCATCGACATCCCACAACCGCGACCGTACATCTTCGCCACTACCACATTCTTCGCCACCACCACGACTGCTAGACAATGGCCTCGACATCAAATACGACGGACCCGGTCGACCTCGACCCCATCCCGGCGCTGCTGGACAGCTACACGTTCCACTCGGTTCTTTCGCCCGCGGCTGATCCGGCCAGCGATGTGAATAAGGAGGGATGGATCATGGGTATTGACGAGGCGGGGCGAGGACGTGAGTTTTTGATTATGGGTTGTGGCGAGTAGGTGGTGGACTAGAGGGTTGATGGGGAGTTTGGCGAGAGATGTAGGTTAGGCCGGGCGACAAACTAGGCTGAGTGGCAAGTCGAGTTTGGAATACCAGAGTCACCGGTTGTGTCGTCTCCCAGAGGTGGAGAAGATGGCTGCCGCGGAAGGGAGGGGTTGCGTGGGCTTGCAGTCGCTGCCCATGGCGCTAAACCATTATGCCAGACCTCAGGTTGGGCAGTGATGCGTCTGACCTTACTTGGATGGGGGATGGAGGTTGGCAGGTCGAGGGACGTTTGGCGGGGGTGCGGATACGGAAGCAGGTGAGAGCGAGTAGAAGCATACTCACACGCAGCCGTTCTCGGTCCCATGGTGTACGCCGCAGCGTTCTGCCCTATGGCGTTCAAGCCTACACTCGAGGAGATCGGTTTTGATGGTGAGTTGGTAGAGTTCTAGTGCTGGTCTCTGCAGCGACGAGTGACATTTCGACACCAATCACTAAGAGGCCATCAGAGTGCCCCCTGTGGACTCTGAAGACCTGCATTCCGTCTTTCTCATGATCTTCATTGATGGACGCTACAGTGAACGCGATTCAACATATTCCACGCTCCATGCACCCCGCCGTGCTGACACTACAGACTCGAAGGCCCTCTCGGCCGAGACACGCCAGAGGCTCTGGGACTCGTTCAAGGTCCATCCCGACCTGTGCTACTCGTCTACCACGCTCTCTCCCCAGGCCATCTCGGCGTCGATGCTCCGCAAGGTGCCTGTCAACTTGAATAGGCAGGCCGAGGAGGCAACCATGGGGCTCGTGCGCGCTGCGTTGGATCGGGGGTTGAATATTCGCGAGGTGAGTATTATGATGTTGCAGAGGTGGACAGAATGTGGAGAGACAGAGGGCCAGCCTTGGTCTTCTGCCCGATGGCGGAATGGGAGCGCTTCCATGAAATGGATCTGCTTGAAGGGACCGGAAAGGCGACGCCGCGGTCGCGGACGTGCCCAGGTAGCTCTGGACCATGAACAGGTTCCCAGTCACCGACGTCATGCCGGAGGAATACCTGGTACCTGGTGCACATTGTCGTCAAAGCGGGGCTATCTCCCTTAGTCGCTGCCGCCTGCTTCCTATACAGCTTTGCTAACTCCCTCAGTGCTACGTCGACGCTCTTGGACCCAGCCAGCAATGGCAGGACCGCCTGTCATCAGCGTTCCCAACAGTCCAGTTCACTGTGTGCCCAAAGGCCGACTCCATCTACAAGATTGTTGGGGCTGCGTCAATCGTTGCCAAGGTCACACGTGACAAGTACATTGAACACTGGGTTGATGCGGAAGGACCGATGCCGGGCGTCGAGGATGACGAGGTCGTCGTGAGGGGTAGTGGATATCCGTCTGGTGAGTGCCACGAGACTAGTGTCGCTGTTAGTGTGCTACTTGTCGCGGACAGTGACAGCGGTGAAATCCCGAGCCGGAGGTCACGGGCTGTGGGTGGTGTCGTGCATCGCGCATCTGTGTCACTGGTGACGGATGCCAGTTTGCCGACGACGCGAGTGAAACGGTGATGGGCGCTGGTGACACACCCCTGCTGGGCATTCGGCTGACTGGCGCAGACCCAAAGACCCAAGCCTACCTCCGCACAACGATCGACCCCGTGTTTGGATACCGTGGGATGGTGCGCTTTTCCTGGGCGACCGTCAAGGTCTTGCTGGAAAAGGAGGCCTCGGCGTGCCGGTGGGCCGACGACGTGAGCCAGAACCAACCCTCGGCGGCGGCGTATTTTGGCGACGGCGCTGGCGATGCTGGGCGGCCCAAAATGTGGAGGGACCTGGGCATCTCGGCTGTGGGCGAATTGTAGGCGAGTGGGCGCGAGTGGGGTAAGGTGACACGTGCCAGCGTACCTGGATGAAGCACGGAGGTACGGGGGGTAGTCTGATTGCCTGGCATGTTTTGTCGAGACGGGGCACCGAGGTGGCGACGGAGTCGCCGGCGACTTGATGCATGTTACTTTGTATTGTTTACGTGGTTGGCAGGCTCCCAGGTGGCCATGTGGCATGTGGCATGGCTGGAGCGTGGGGCCGTGCGGTTGCGGCGCGGGGCTCGGGGCTCACGGGGTTAGAGTCTGGAGTTGGTGGCTGCATCGCTGCTTCTTGACAGGGGGACACCCCGGCCGCGGACGGCTTGAGCGGCCGGGTGCTGACCGTGGGTGCATGAGTGGTGCATCACTTGGGGTGCATGTGGGCAGGCGACGAGGAGACGCGACGACGCCTAAAACGGTGTTACCGTATACCGTGTACCGCTCTGTGCGCGCCGCGTGGAATGTGCACAGAGACTGAGAGGATGGACATGGTCCGGGGCAAGACACCCAAGCAAAGCCACAATCTGACTGGCTCTGGCTCCATTGTCGGCGCCGGCATGCAATCCTGGCTGCTGGCTGGCTGCTGGCTGGGTGTACGGCGTGGGCAAGGCCCAGCATTGCCAGCATTCCCAGACTCTGGCTGATATCTTTTCGCGCCCAGGGTGTTTTACCGAGATTTCTCGCCTAGACTCGGCTATTAGGTCCGAGCCGAACTCCGGGCCTCAACCCGGCTTACCGCCGCCCCCTCATTCTCTGGGCCAGGCTCACTCTCCTCGTACTCTCCCCCACCACTACTACAGCGTATGCAGCACCTTTGGTGCCAGCCGCCGCGGCCAGCAGATAAACTTTCTCCTCTGCGCGTGTTCACACTTTCTTGTTTCTTTCTCACTCACCTCTCTCCTCTCTTCTCCTCTCCTCTTCCATCTCCCTTCATCTCCAAAAATGATGATCACTCGCCTCGCCTCGACCTCTGCCCGCAACACCCTCCGCGTCCGCGGCTACGCCTCGGCCGCTGCTGCCCCCCAGGTGCAGGCTGGCAAGTACTCGCCCCTCGCTGCCAAGGCGGCCGAGGAGGTTAGCGCAAAGTGGAAGGGCACCAGCGCTACTGGCGGTACCACCAAGAACTACATTGGTGGCGAGTTTGTCGAGTCCAAGGCCGACCGCTGGATCGACGTCCACGACCCCGTGAGTACCACTGGACGTGTTCAGACGCACACTTTGCCCGGATCTCCGGGAAGAGCTGTCGGGTCTGGCAACGTGTGTCAACCAGGTTGTGCCGCAAAAGAAGCCTCTATGCGCTGCAACGCCAGTCATGTGAACGCTGTTGAGCGCTTGCTTGTCCCACTGCACTCTGTGCGAGCGGACAGGCGCATGTGGGCATTCGCCCTGGCCACAGCCCAGCCTTCCTTCCCTCAAGCCACACTTGTGCTTCTCACAAGGGGTATCAGCTGACCCTCCCAGGCCTCGAACGTGGTCGTCAACCGCGTCCCCGAGACGACCGAGTCCGAGTTCAACGACGCCGTCGCGGCCGCCAAGGAGGCGTACAAGACGTGGGGCAAGACCTCGATCATGCGCCGCCAGCGTGTCATCTTTGAGCTCCAGCACCTCATCCGCCAGCACACCGACGACATTGCCAAGTCGATCGTTCTCGAGCAGGGCAAGACATTCGCCGACGCCCAGGGCGACGTTGGCCGTGGTCTCCAGGTGAGTACTGGGATGGAAGCATTCATGGGGTAGACGAGTGTGACTCCGCCACGGTGGGCGGATCACGAAGTGGCGATAATTGTGGAGATTGTCGGCTTGGTGGTTTTGGCCGCATTCCTCAACTTTTCTTTGTTGGAGCAAGCGTAGCTGTACCCAGGCTCTCGCTCTGGCTGTTTCGGCAGATCTACCCTGCCCAGCACACCCCTTGTCCGCACGGCTCCACACGCTCGTCCACCTCTTGCCGCATAGACCCGTCCTCCCTATCTTCCATGACTACACACCAGGCACGATGCTAACCCCACCCAGGTTGTTGAGACTGCCACTGGCATCACCTCGACCCTCCTCGGCGACAAGCTCGAGGTCGCCAACAACATGGACACCTACTCGCGCCGCATCCCCCTCGGTGTCACCGCCGCCATCACTCCTTTCAACTTCCCCGCCATGTAAGTTTTCCCCACATTGTTGGTCTCATGTTGAGACGTCACCCCCATCTTGGGAACGGGTCAAGGCGTTGAGACGCCTTGATCGCGTCCCAAGGACCGTGTCCGCGCTTCAAACGCGTGAAATGGACATGCGCCGCCAATCGAAATCATAAGACTGACGCCTCTTTCAGGATCGTCCTCTGGTCGGCTGCCCTCGCCACCGTCACTGGCAACACCCTCCTTGTCAAGCCCTCTGAGCGCGACCCTGGAGCGACCATGATCATTGCCGAGCTTTGCGAGCGCGCCGGCATGCCCCCTGGAGTCATCAACGTTGTCCACGGCACCCACGACTCGGTCAACCGCGTCTGCGACCACCCCGACATCAAGGCCATCTCGTTCGTCGGTGGTGACGTTGCTGGCAAGCACATCTACGACCGCGCCATTGTCAAGGGCAAGCGTGTCCAGGCCAACCTCGGTGCCAAGAACCACTGTGTCATCATGCCTGACGGTGAGTAATCTCGAAATTGCCGATTGCCGAGCTCCGACCCGTACGCCCCAGGGCATCGGGAATTTGGTTTGGCGGCACAGACCACTTGAGCGTGCGTTTTCATTTGCTGACTACCCTCTCAGCCAACAAGAACCTTACCCTCAACGCCGTTGCCGGTGCCGCGTTCGGCGCCGCTGGCCAGCGTTGCATGGCCCTCTCGGTCGCCATCTTCGTCGGCGAGTCGCGCAAGTGGATCCCCGACCTCATTGAGCGTGCCAAGGCCCTCAAGGTCTCGGGTGGCTTTGAGGAGCACACCGACCTCGGCCCCGTCATCTCGCCTGCTGCCAAGGAGCGCATCGAGGGCCTCATCGGCTCGGTTGAAAAGGAGGGTGGCAAGATCCTCCTCGACGGCCGCGGATACACTGTCGCCGACTACCCCAACGGCAACTTCGTCGGCCCCACCGTTGTCGAGGCCACCACCGACATGAGCGCGTACAAGAACGAGATCTTCGGCCCCGTCCTCACCATTGTCTCGGCCGAGACCCTCGACGACGCCATTGAGATTATCAACAAGAACAAGTACGGTAACGGCGCCGCCATCTTCACCAACAACGGTGCCACTGCCCGTCGCTTTGAGATTGAGGCCGAGCCCGGACAGATTGGTGTCAACGTTGCCGTCCCCGTTCCTCTCCCCATGTTCAACTGGTCGGGCTCCAAGGGCTCGTTCATGGGCGACATTCCTTTCTACGGCAAGACTGGTCTCGAGTTCTACACCCAGCGCAAGACCACCACTGCCCTCTGGCCCTCGGCCGACGCCATCTCGACCCGCGCCGCCGTCTCGATGCCCCAGATCCACTAGTTTGTACAGCGACAGCGGCGGGTTGGTTAGGTTGCATGACGATGTATTGGTATCAGAGTATACGTTTGCTTGGTTGCTGTTTGTTTGAATAGCTGTTTGGAGTATCTGACAGTGTGGTGCTACTTTCCACGTCGTACGGCCGTGGGTTGCAAAAAGTTGACGTCGAGATCAGCTGTGTGTGTCACTGAGCCGTCTGCAGCTCGGTCAGTCTTGAATCGCCCAAACGGAACACTTGCGCTCAAATCACTTGCGCTCAAATGGACGTCAGGCATGCTACGATATGGCCCCACACTTGCAAGCGCCGTGGCTGAACGCCATGCATATATGCCCCTCGGGGCTACTGGTACAACACCTATCCTTCACCCCGCCCTCTACCTCTCGTCGCGCTCATGGCGTGACCGCCTCTCCTCCCTCCTGGACGTCCCCGCCGTGCTTCCGGCGCCAGTGCCAAAGACGCGTTCCTCCTCCTTGAGCCAAAAGTCGAGTTCGTCACGGCGCATCTTGTTTTCCTCGTCGACGAGCATGAGTTTTGCCTTTGCCATGACATATTTTGCCTGCCACTTGCAGCGGCCCATGACGGGAACCTCGTGGTCGTTCTGGTCGACGAGGTATCCCTCGAGCACGCGTTCCTGCGGGTAGCGCGCCGAGGCGCCTTCGTCGAATGCATCGTCCCCGCTGTCGGAATTGCGCCGCCCCCTGCCGCGCGCGGGACGTCCGCCGCCGGGCCGCCGCTCGCGCACATACTTGATCGCACCTTCCTCGTCGGGCGTGGCTGGCTCGATCCGGTCGCGGTCCCGGCCGTGCACGCGCAGGACGACCTCGGCAATGTCGTCGTCCCGCGCCAGGTCCTTGTCGGCCGTGCTTGGCTCGTCGAGGTCGAGCGGCCGCGTCGTCAACACGCTGCCCTCGTCGTCACCGCCGCCGCCGCGGCTCTGCCGGCCCGCCCCCTTGCCCTTCTTCTTGGGCCCGCCGGGGCCGTGGAGCGCGCGCACGTGCTTGTTCATCGCGTCGGAGCGCGTAAAGCGTCTGAAGCAGCCTAAGACGGTCAGCAAGATTGCACACTGTGCTTGTGATTCGATTATGTAACCCTCGCTCGCGTTGATGGCCCCAAGGCTATCTCACACTGCACCAATTCTCACACCATGTGAGACGGAGCGTTTTGCGCTGCTCTTTCACTCGCGGCTTCCCATCACGTCTCCATGCGACTCGATGGTTGATAGCACCACCTTTCGACTCGACCGCCTCCCTGCCTCCATCTCTGGTCAACCCCTCAACCTCAACCCAGATAAGTCCACACAACGTGAACGGCGGGCAGTATTCCCCATCCAGAGTCCAAGCAGCTGCCAACTCGTACTTACCGGGTTCGGGACACTCGTAAGGCTTCTCGCCGGTGTGCGACCGCATATGCGTTAAGAGCGCGTGCCTGCTGGCTTGTCGTTGCCCGACACGGTGGCATGTGCGCCAGAGACACGCATACGGTTGCTTCCCTTGGTTTGAGTGCGCTGCACAGACGTCAGTCTCAGCCCCCATGTGACATGCGCAGACGTGACTAGCCTCCGAGGCCCCGCGGATACGACCGCGCGGTTGCACTTATGCGCGGCCGAGAGTGCTAGACCTTATGTACGAGCTGGTGCCGAACGGACAAGGATAAAAATGTCCACGATACTCACCTTGGGCCACATGCTGGATGAGCGCCTCCTTGTTGTCGAGGACCATTTCGCAGTCGTCCCACAGGCAGTCGCGTTGTTGATCATCGCCCTTGTCCTTGGACATGGTCATGTCGCCGTCGCCGTCGCCGTCCCCGTCACCATCTCCGTCGTCGTCCCCGTCACCCCCGTCGCCGCGGTTATGGTCGTCCCCGTCCCCGTCCCCGTCGTCAGATAGCAGTTCGTCAATCTCGTCGTCGACGTCCATGGCGCCTTCGTCTTCTTGCCCCGATTCGGACTCGAGGTCATCGTCGTTGTCGTCGTCTCCCCCGCTGTAGCTTGGCGCAGCACGGCCGCGCGTCGCTCGCCCACTGCGGATCGGCGCTCCGGGGGCAGGCCGCAAGGGATGGTTGTACGGCAGCTCGTCTTCAGAGTCGGTGTAGTCGCCCCGGCGCGAGGGAGGCGACGAACGCATGGTGGCTGTTTCCGGCCGACTGGCGGGTCGTAATGATAACGGAGAGGTTTCGCAACTGGAGAGGCGCTGGGGGTGATGCTGGTGACACGGTGTAGGTAGTGGGCGAGTGGTGTGGTGAGATGATTATCCACTAACAGTTGGGTCGTCACCACCACCCACGACTGAATCGGTTCCTGGCACAGTCAGCCTGGACGATCCATTTCAACGTTGCCTCCACTTTTGTAATCCCATTTGAATCTCCCCAATTTCAATATTTGCTCCCGCTGGTAATCACCTCCACTTTCGAGTTCCACCAAAGTCAACAATGGGAATCGACGCGTCCAACAACACAACACAATACCACTGGTTCATCACCAACTTGCTTCACTCGGCAACACCAACAGCATGGCCGAGGTCCCGACGACGAGGTCGTTCTCGCGACTCGCGACCATCCCGCTGGGGGCGTCACACATTCTGCACCCGGGAGCATGTAACCCGACCATGGACCTCGTCGCCCTCCTCCACGAGGACGACGGCACCGCCCCTGGGGCCTTTGGCAAGGGCAAGTCGCGGGCCGGTGAGCTCTGCACAACAGTAACTCTGTGGCGCATTAGTGGCAGCAAGGTGTGGGAGACCGAGGTAGATGGGCGCGTCCTGGGCCTCGCGTGGAGTTTGGACGGTACGTCGCGCGCTACACGCATATCACCATTCTGGTGCCCCATTGTCCACCAGACGCGCTAACCACCCCACAGGTTTATTCCTCTCTCTCCTCGTCCTCCGCTTGAATACGTGGCTATCTCAATTCACACCCGCGTACACCAGCAGGAGCACCATCGAGCACCTGTCCGTGCACACCGGCAAGGTCGCCAAGGCCATACCTGTGCCCCCCTCGCTGATGGGGGTGCCGGACGAGGCTGACTGGAGGCACCGTGCTCATCGGCCAGAGTGGTGGCATATGGAGTGGGTTGATGGCGGGTCCAAGTGGGAGAAGCCAAAGGTGAGTGTGCGCTTCCAACTAACGCCCGTTGCTAACCTGCAGCCCGGCTCGGCGCTCATGCTTCTGGACGTGTTGCCACGCGTGACCCCTGTCGACCCCCCAAAGCCCGCTGTGTACGTGTGTGGTGTGTTGCAATATCTGACGCCAGTATTAACCCCTTTGCACCCCCACCTCCAACGGCAAAGGACCTAGGCCTGCACAAGAAGCTATCTTCATTCCCAGCGCTCCTTCCCTCCCCAGTTCCCGTCCCGCCAGACGTGCTCATTGTCGGACAGCCACCGCGGAGAGCGGCAGCGGCAGGATCCTATGCTCGCTTCCTCACAGGCACATTTCCTCTTGTGCAAGGAACGCCTACACACCCTCCCGCGTCCACGCTCGCGCTCGCAGAACGCGCCCATGCTATTGTCGACCTCATTGACGTTGTCCTCCGCGGCCTTGAGGCGTGCCAGGCAGCGTTCAAAGAGGGCGACAAGCAGACCATGATGTGGCGCGACGAACTCGAGAGTTGTGGCGCGCAGCACGGGAGTGAGTCATTAAATGTCCGTCAGGTATAGGCTGACATGCAGTGTCGGCAGCAGATGTCCATGCGGACCTGTTTCGGTTCCTCATGGTCGGACGATGCGGGCCGGCCGTCGGAGAATGGATCGGGAACCGAATGACGAACCGCGTGAGTGCTGTGGAAAGCACCCACAACCAGCACTGACATTCAGACTGTATCAAAGTGGGAGCAGATGCTCGTCACTGGGTTCCACACTGTGCACAAGGTGCTGGCACAGAGCATCTCGCCTGCCCTCGAACGTATTATCCTCATCCTCGTTGAACTGGAAGGGTGGACGAGCGAGCTGGTCGAGAGCGATCTGATCATTGACCGGAAAACAGTGCAGCGTGCGATTGAGATTGCACGGGGATTCACCATTCTCTGCGACCACGTGCGACAGGATGCCGAGGTTGACCAGGTTGCTGTCGAGGAGTGGACCAAGTGGTTGCGTTACGGTAGGTCCGCAACCTGGTGTCCTGCTGACGCTCGCAGAGCTGGGCCGCACAACGGCGTCTGCCGACGATGCAGTTCCCGAGCCAACGTACGACCTCAAGTTTGTGTGGTCGTTTATGCGGCAGGGCTTTGTGTCGTCTCGAATCAAACGCCACTTTCCCAATGTGCCCGATGCAGCCGACGATGTGCTGCCTAAACGCATTCCGACCAAGCGTGCTCCGAACTGCAAACCGCTCGATGCCGTCATGCGCACGACACTGACGCGCTTAACATCACCACGCATGCCTCCAGATCTCGGCACATCGCCCCTCCTGCTTCCCGACAACAGCTTTACTCCCTCGCGCGGCGCGTCGACGACGGAGGGGTCTCCACTGATACCGTCGCCGATCGCCTCGAGTCCCGACACCATGGGCAGCCCCGCCTCGCGGCCGGAGGAGCGTATCGAGCGGCATCCCACGCTCGAGTTGTGGGCGTGGGCCAATACCCTCCTCGCGGCGTGCAGCGAGACAATTCGCAGTGCTCAATACCCCGACATTGATGGGCCCTCCACGCCAACGCGGTCTCCGTTGCTCAACTCACTCGGGCGCGACGAGGCAGTGGACGAGCGTGTCATCTCGGGTACTACCTGGGCCGCCTATTCCCCCAACGGCAAGCGTGAGTGTGACAACGAGGTTTAAGCTGACCCCAGTCGCCGTGGTCCGCGTCAGCGACAGCGAGGGCGCTCAGGCCGCCCGCCTCGTGCTTCCCAGTGCCGAGGTGGTACAGGCCCAGTTCTTCGACGACGATGAGCTTGCCATCGTATTCAACAGCGCCGGGCAGCGGTACCTTGGCACCGTGTCCGTGGAGGGCGTACTCGATGCGATGTCGCCTGTAAATGTCGCCGCGGTGAGTACCCCTCTGCCGACATTGCCTCTCCTCATACTCATACCAGATCGCCCACCTCCCCGAAACCCAGCTCACGCTCGCACGGTGCCGCCTCATCGGCACCGTGCGCGCCGAACAGCCCCGCTGGATTCTGGCGCTCAATGGCCGCCAAGGGCGGCGTTCGGGCTGTGTTCTGACGCGCGCCGGGGCCGAGGCCGAGGTGCTCGACCTCGCGACCAACGAGGACAGCGAGGAGGAGGAGGACGAGGAAGAGGACGTCACCATGGAAGAGTAATGAGGAGAGGCTTTGGAGGGGAGAGGCGAAATGGTGGAGCGGAGTGAGAAGCCCAGAGGCATTCTTCAGCCGCCGTGAGTTGCAATGCACGCCCGTTGAGCCTCGACTAGCCCATCCTCGAAGCAATCGGTGGCTTACTCAACACAAGTGTAACAACAAGTGACGTTCACCGAGGCAATCGGTTGTCTACGGTACTCGAACAAGAGTGTAACAACAAGTGACGGGGGAGAGTCCCCGAAACTTACTCCTGTTAAAGCATGTCAAGCGCCGAGAACGTGCGCTGCGCTCGTGCCGAGCCTCACCTGACTGACCGCTTATGACTCTCGCCTCAGCTCGGTGCGACACATAGTAGCGACGATCCGCGGAGTTGGGTGCCCGAGCGTTACTCAAGTCCTAACCTCCGATGTCCAGGTACAGGAATGCGGTGATGTTTGCCCGAACCCTACGCTTCGGCGAGAGGTCATGTGCTCGACACTGGTCGCATCCCATCGGTCGACAGGACCGGTATGACCAACCCCAGCTCCACTGCAGGTCATAGTGAGGTGCTGTCATTGCGGGAACACATATTTAATGAGCCCAATCTGGCCGTCCATTTCACCCACTCGGTCATAAACCAAACCACCATCACACAACCCACACCAAAGCAAACATGAAGCTCGCTGCCCTCGTCGCCTTGCTCGCGTCCCCCTCTCCAGCCGCCGCCCCTGATGCCGCCACTGGTGACCTCGACGAGCGCTCGAACCCACCGTGTCAATCTCCGAGCAAGTGCCAGTTCACGCGGCGCGACTGTGGCAAGTGGTGCGCTTACGAGAATGGCGACGCGTGTTATGCCATATCTCGCAGGCAGGGGTGTGGCTTCCTAAAGGTCCAGTGCTGCTGTGGCTAGGATGCAACATTGAATCATGTGCTACTGTAGGCTTGCGGTGCATCCCTGTTGCATCCATGCTGCATCCCGACCAGTCAAAGATTACATCGTCAGACTGCTGTTTATTCTAGTTGTCAATGGCGGGCCCTGGCCACTCTGTGACTCTGTGGGTGAGCTTGCCTTCGGCATCTCGGGCATGGACATGGGCATGCTTTGGCAGCTATATCGTGCATTCGGCTATACCTGGGCTTCGACCGCGGACATGAGCAGATGGCATCTCACCTGCGCTCAGCATGCTATCAGCACCAGCCAGCGTGGCGTGCGCAGAGCTCAGCGTGCTGAGCTCAGCGTGCAGCGTGCAGCGTGCAGCGTGCAGCGTGCAGCGTGCAGCGTGCAGCGTGCAGCGTGCAGCGAGCAGCGTGCAGCGTGCAGCGAGCAGTGTGCAGCGTGCAGCGAGCAGCGAGCAGTGTGCAGCGTGCAGCGAGCAGCGAGCAGCTCGTCCTAGCATCTGGGTATGCGGCCAGTGCCACCACGGTAACTACAGCAGCCATGGCCAGCAGCTAGCAGCTGGAGCAGTTGGGCAACAAGCGGACTGGCTAGTGGCAGTGCCTCTCTCGCGCACGTGCTTTTGCTTTTGCTTTTACTCGGCGATCGGCGCCTCCACCCCGTTTTCCGACCGACTTTCCGACTCCGTCGCCCGTGGGCCACCGTGGCGTTTCAACTGTTGACACCTTATCACCACCATTATAGCCTCTCTCCGACACGCTCTCCTTCGACACTCTCCTCGAGCCTGTCGACCACCCCACCGACCGCTTGGTACCCTCACCCCACAGCCAACTGCCCCCTGCGCCCCGCTCCGCGCCCATACCAAAACCAACGCTACGATGTCCAAAAACCTCGTCGTGTTCGACTTTGACTGGTCGTTTGTGGACCAGGACACGGACCGCTGGGTGTTCGAGGTGCTCGACACGGGGCTGCGGCGGCTCCTGCAGGACCGCAAGAGTGCGGGGAGCCAGTGTATGCCGGATGTTGTGTGAGTGGGACGCGGGGGGTTGGGGTTTTGGTTTCGGGGGGGGGGGGTTGCTATGTGTGTGCGTAGGGGTGCGGTGGGGTGCGTTGTTGTGGTGTTTAGGGGGTTTTGTGGGGCGTCGGCGGGCACGGGGACGGGGACGGGGGCAAGGGAGGAGGAGGAGGGTACGGGGAGGGGAGGCGGAGGAGGAAGAGTGCAGGGAGGAGGAGGACAACTCGGTGTCAAGGTGAAGCGAAGGCATAGCGTCTGGCCTAGCGTGGTCTAGTCGCCGAGTCTCTTTACAGGACGGCCGACGAGACGATTCCAGGGCGGGGACACGGGCGGCGTGACGCGGACCCGACCCGGGTGGGCGGGATGAGGGCTGCAGCGGAGGCGTAGCAGGGGGGGAGAAGTGAGCACAGTGCCCGATGCCAAGGCCGCAAAGACGGAGCAGCTAAGCAGCCGCACAGCGGGTTGGAGAGCTGGAGCCGAACCGCTCTCTTGGCTGGACGCGGACAGTGTCTGTCCTTCCTCGCCGATCGCTGTCTGCGACACTGCACGGCCGTAGGACGACTGTTTTGCCGTACGAGTGTCGTCCAGAACAGCTTCAAAGCCTCGCTCGAGAGGAAGAATGGGCAGGTTGCGTCGACGACCAGGTGTTGAGCTGTTCGCTGGGCCCGTCTTTTCTCGTTCACTTGACGCACACCTCGGCTGTTCTGCTCGGCACTCTCACAGCGCTACACCGATAACGTTCCGTGGTTACTGTGACGCTCGCTACGCTCGCTGACACCCAGCGACCAGACGATGGCCGACCTCCACAAGGCGGGATACAAGCGCGAGGACGTGCTCGAGGCACTGCGGTTGCTGCCTCTTGTGAGTGAATGGGCCTGATTGGGTGGAGGATGGGAGGTGGACGTTGGAGTCGGGAGATGGAGATGAGTGATACAGGCGACGGGATGTGAGGGGCGGTGAAGGGCGGTGAGAGGGAGTTGTGCTCATGGCGAGGTGTCGGCGACGGAAGGCTATGAGCAATGAGTGACGCGCGATGGGCGAAGACTGCTGTCGATTGGCGTCGAGCGGCCAGCAACGAGCGACGAGCGATGAGTGATGAGCGACGCGCGATGAGGGATGGGTGACGCGCGATGAGGGATGGGTGACGCGCGATGAGCGACGGGCGGGGCTAGGACGATAGGCGGAGGCGGACAATGCCGAGGTTGGGACGGCATGCAGCGTAGCACAGTACACACAACCAAAGTCCTCCAGGAGCGGCGAGGTGCATCTAACACCCGGCCCCGGTCCCAATCACTCCCCCCGCTCCAACCTGTCAACGCGACACTGATACACAGCACCCGGCCATGAAGCGCGCCGTGACCAACCTCCAGAACCGCGGCGAGACGACGTTCCTGTGTCTCTCCAACTCGAACGAGGTTTACATTGGCACCATTCTCGAGGTGAGTCGGGTCGAGAAACGTAGGCGAGGGGGTGCATTGTGTACACGGCGTGTACGGCGTGTGGAGAGCTATCAGACTGGGGCTGTCGTGGGAGAGGACAGTGACACCGTATGAGACGGGTTTTACCCGCCGTGACAGTAGCTGGAGGATGACTGGCACGTCGGCAAGGGGTCATGCTGGGGCTGGACATACTGTGCCCTGTTGACCCGGTCCTCCTTCGTCCTGGGCTTGACAAGTTGTTACTTGAACTGCACCACTTGTCTTTCCACTGCGTTTCCCCTCCCCTCTGGCCGCAGGGTCTCCTACCCTCTGACTCCCACTTCGTCTCCCCCTTAGTCCCTCTCTTCCTCTCCCCTCCTCTCCCTCCTTCTCACCCTTCCCTAACCCCCTCCCACCCTTCCGTTGCCCCCCCCCCCCCCACACACACACCCCACCCTAACCCCCAGAAACACGGCCTCACCAACCTCTTCGACAAGGTCATCACCAACCCGTCCCACTGGGAAGGCGACCGCCTGCACATTGGCCGCCGCCTGCCCGCCGACGGCCCGCAGCACGGCTGCACCGTCGGCTGCCTGCCCAACATGTGCAAGGGTGACGAGCTCGACGCGTGGCTCGCGTCGCACGGCGGCAAGGAGTCGTGGGACAAGATTCTCTACGTCGGCGACGGCGGAAACGACTTTTGCCCCCTCCTCCGCATGCGTGCGGGCGACGTCGCCTGTGTCCGCAAGGACATGGAGCTGCATGGCAGGATCAAGAAGGAGGGCGACAAGGTTGGGCTCAAGACGGACGTCAAGCTCTGGGACCAGGCTTGGGTTATTGACGAGTGAGTCTAGCGTGGGGTGGGGGGGGGGGGGGGGTAAGGGTGATGGGGGTGCGGCTGAGGGGTTGAGGGGCAATGGAAGGGAGCAGGAGAGCGAGGGAGCGGGGGAGTGGGGCAGAGGGGGCGGCGAGAGGTCGAGGGAGCGTGTATTGCTAACGGGCAGGATCTTCTCGGAGCTCTGAGTCATAGAGTGATATGGATAGATGAGACAATTACAGTGGTACTTTCGCACAAGTGCCGCCCGTGGCTCGTCCTGGATGCCGCTTGTGTTTCTGACTGCTGTCTACGTGCAGCTCTGATAGAGGTTGGGACACTTGTTACTTTTGGCTGGCAGCCGTCTACATGCTACTCCTACGTATTCTTGCGATACGTACCTGCATTCGCATCGGTCCATGTACAGTGGCGCCGTCGTATGGATCAATGTGCAGTGGCGCCGTCGGATCGGTCAATGTACAGTGACGGCGTCCAGGCCAAGGCATTTCTGCACCCCACGATCAGCTGGCACCTCTCAGCCGCCGCTGGCACCAGTCGATACTCCAACCCTGCTCGACCAGCTCTTACACCCCACCTCACCTCCCAGGCCTGGACGTTGCCCGGTCCCAAGTATAACGTTGCCGTCTCAAGTATACTGCAACGCGTGGCCAGCACAGCGTCCGGCCGAAGTCGGAGGTCTGATCTACACCTGACCGTGTCGTCGAACCTCCAGAGTTGAGTGCAAATGCGCTGGACTCGGCCCGGGCCAGAGTAAGCCAGTAAACGCCTCTGTAGACCATGGGCCAGGTGTGCCGTCATGTCGCTCCCGTTATGCTCTATCCACGCACACCCTATCTGCCCATGGCCCTCTACATGTCCATCTACATGCCCATCTACACCCATCTACACCCATCTACACCCATCTACACCCATCTACACCCATCTACACCCATCTACACCCATCTACATGTCCAAACCCAAGCCCATGCCCAAGCCCACGCCCAAGCCCATTCATGTCCATCCCCCCCCCCCCCCCCATCCCTACAAACTCGGCTCCCACCCCGCCACCATCTCCATGACACCCACAAACCGCTCCCTCTCCCCCTCCATCCCCTCCCCCTCCCCTTCCCCCTCCCCCTTCCTCCCCTTGAAAGCGAGCCCAACAACGACGGGCCGCCTTACCCCACCGGCCATCTGGAGGGCCCACCACACCAGCGTCGCGATCTGGGACACGTACAGGTCGTGCAGGGGGGGATTGGGGGGTGCGCCCAGGAGGGGCGTGAGGGTGATTGAGGCGGGGGGTGGGGGCAGGATGGCGGCCGCGGACGTTGAGGGAGGGTCGGCGGGGTTGGCATCGGGGTCGGACGAGGGGGGAAGGAGGGGGTGTACTGCGGGTAGACTCGCTTGTGTCTGTCGTCAGCGAACAAGTCGTCTCAGCTTTGAAACGACCACAGAACCGCACACCCACAGAACCATAGAACCACCGAACCACCGAACCACCGAACCACCGAACCGCCGAACCACCGAACCAAAGTGCTCCAGAACTCCACAACTCCAGAGCTCCGTTATGGCGTCCTATTCCCAATGGGCTGGACTACGCCCAATAGTCGCTGGGACGGCGTTGCGTTCCTTGCCTCCTGTACGCCGTTCCCTATTCGGCACAGACACCTGCACGCGGTCTAGTATGCGGCTGGGGCAGATGGCAGCGTGCCCAGCTTGCAGCGCGCGGCGGGAGAATGGGTCGATGACGACTGGGACATGCTGATTTGAGGAGCAGAGGACAAGTAACCTGCTTGCCGGGTGTGCTCTCGTCGGCGCCCAGCACCCCAGCAAGACGGAGGAGAACGCAACATGACGCGCGAGGCAACGCGCGCGACACAACACAACACAACACAACACAACACAACATAAACCAACCCAATCCACCACCCACCCCCCCCCCCCCCCACCACAAAACTCACCAAACACCCAATCTTCCCACTCTGCGAAACCACAACCAAAACCCGATCATCAAAGGTCTGCACCACGAGCTCCGTAGGTGTCCGTTCGGGACCGACGGCGCGGCGGAGCGCGTACGTCGCAATCGGGGGCCCGAGGGGGGTCGGTGCTGGCGGGTTCGGGTCGGTGGGTTCGAGTAGGGACATTGTGTTGGATGTACGTTGGGATATTTGTGGATTGTTGAGTGTTGGTAGGTTGGTAGGTTGGTAGGTTGCTGGTTGGGGTGCAGTGCAGTTGGCAGGTCGAAACGTGCGCGTGCGTCATTGACGATTTGGTCCCGCCAACGCTTTCCATCCTGACTTCACCGCGACGCGCTCGACCACACTGGGGCTGGCCGCAAGCGCTGCTGCCGGCGACAACCACTGCTGCGGCCGCAACCGCCGCCGTACTGCTGCCACACCACCACTGCCAGCTGCACAACCACTGCCCGCCGCACAACCACTGTCAGTCACTTTCCAGTCACGGCAGCTAGCCATTGTCAGTCGCGACAACTAGTCATTGCCAGTCACGGCGCCTACTACCAGCCGTCACCACTCAGTCGTTACGAAGGCCACGACAACTACACCCCAACCCCTGGCCCCCTCTCATCATCACAGTCCGTTCATGTGCGTTCAATATGAATGAAGACCTATGGCACCGTAGCTACGAACGTGTCCTTTGTGTCTTGTCTATGCGTGTGTGGCGTATTGTATGGGTGTGAGAAGGGTTGGGGGATCACGAGCTAATTGTCCCTAGCGCCGGTATGCGCCAGCCTCGGGGTCGTACGACGAGTAGTTTCCGACGTAGCCCTGGGTTTCCTTGCCGTAGTTGCCCACGCCAGCCTCGGTCGCGTACGGCTGCCCATAAGGCGGCCCGTCGTTGACGTGGACGTCGTAGACGCCGTGCTCGGCCTCTCCGCGGTCGGGGCCTGGGTCGGCACCGTCACTGGTGACAATGGCGGCAGCGGCCTTCTCCTGGGCAGCGGTGGTGGCAGTGGCCGCTGGAACGTGTCAGCAAACAAGTCTAGAGAGCACTTTGACGAAAACACTCACGGTCTCCGATACCGGCACGGGTGCCCCATCCAGTCTTGTGGAGGGTGAATAAGGCGTACAGCTTCATAATGGCAAAGTAGTAGCCAAAGATGATGAAGACGGGGACGTAGATAATGTCCTGTGGACGCGACCACAGGTGGGGGAGGACCTTGAGGGTACGCGTGCACAAGAGCCAGACGAGGTAAGAAATGACAATGTCCCAGGCGGGAAGGTGGTAACCGCCGTCCTCGATCGACTTTGTACTCTTGGTAATGAGGTAGATGACCAAGCAGGGACCAACAAGGAGGGTGAGGGGGTTGATAAACTTGTCGAGCATCGTGTAGCAGACGTATGGATGCCTCGTCCAGACGTAGCGCTCGGTGAAGACGGAACGGAAGTCTGAACGCCACGTGTTACGCGTCCAACGCAGCACCTGCTTAAGGAAACGCCAGTTGGGCTTCATGGTCGAAAGCAGCTCGGCCTCCTTGCACACCTGGACGTACGTGTTCCAGCCGTGCGAGACCATCCAGCGGGTGAGGAACTTGTCGTCACCCGAGTTGAGGTGGTACTTGCCGAGCCACAGATCGTTGGTAAAGCCGTGGAGGAAGTCGGGGTCCTTGAGAATGACAGTGCGGTACGCGGCAGTGCGGCCAGAGAGACACGGGATACCGCCGTCAATGTGCGTCGACGAGGCAATCTCAATGTTGCGGATGGTGAGGCGGAACGCGGCGAGAATCTCCCACATGGTCATGCGCTTGCCGCACGGCTTGACACGCTGCGAAGTGCCGACACCGCCGACCTGCTGGTCCTCAAAGCACGCCAGGACGTAGGGGAGGAGGAGGGGCGGCCAGATGGCGTCGTCGTCGGCAAACACGATAATGTCGGTCGTCGTGTTGCGAATGCCGTGCGACATTTGCAGACGCTTGTTGGCAAACGGCACCGTCAGGACGCGGATGCGGCTGGGGTCGACGCTGTTCGCAAGCTCCTGCAGGGGGCCGAGCATCTTCTCCTCGGTGACAATGATAATCTCCTTCGGGTTGCCCTGGAGCCACGAGAACGCGGCCTCTGAGAGTGTGAGCGGGAGCTCGTCAGAAACCGTTCTTTGTACGCACCACGGAACTCTTCTCCGGCGTCAATGGTAGGGACAATGATGGTGACATCCTCGTCGGCACGATCTAGCACAGTCAGCACGCACGATCCACTTGCGACCCAGCCCATACTCACAGGTGGGGAACTCTGGCAAGGGAATGGGACGGTAGGTCCAACGGGCAATCAAGCGGAAAATGTACCAGGTGTAGCGGTAGAATCTGCCGTGGTCAGTGTATGGTCTCGAGGTTGTGTCTCGTCGGCGGGACAGCGTGTCTGTATGCGATGCTTGGCGTCATGAAAAAGACAATGCAAGCACAGACAAAGAAGCAAACAGCCACATGTCCACACGTCGGAGGAATATCGACGACTGCACCACAATGGTGGAACGGGGGCGTTGTGCACGTACCCGATGACGCCAAAGGGGACGACTGGATAGGTCAGCCATCTGAGATCCAGAGCACGACGCGAGACGCGGGATACATACAAACTGGAAACTTATCCGCGGTTAGGTCTGTAGTGGGTGTCAGCATGTCGTGTGCGGGTGGGGGAGGAAAGGCCGTGATAGCGCAGCAGGCGGCGGCCGGCGGGGGAAGCGTGACGCCGCAGACAAAACGCGCGAATCGGTACAGTGCGCCATGCAACACACTGTGGCGTCGCGCTGGCGAATGTCTCCCATGACGACGCGCTCTGCACACTGCACGCCGGTCACCGGAGGTGGACACGGGCGCGGGTGCACGTCTGCGGCGTCTGTCTACAGCATCTGCCTGCTGCCCGCCACTGCCCCGCGACGGCAATGGAGACGTGGGTGATGCGTACACAACATGTTGGGCGAGTGCGCCGCCTAGGCGGGCTCGGACTTGTCGTTCACGGGGGTGCGGGGATCGCGGTGGAGACGGCGGGGGTCGTGGGCGGGCGTGAAGACGTGAGATGGACGAAACGAAACAAAAGCGAGTGTTGGAGATTGTGATTCAGAAGCGAGTGTTGGGAGTTTGTGATGCGTGATGGGAGGGTGCAGTCAGGATTGATGGCAAACGCGCTGGCTGGTGCTGGTTCAACCTGGCTGCGGCTGCCTGCGGCTGGCTGGCAGCTGGGCGGTTGATTTCCGGTGAGAATGGGCGAGCAGAGGCCTTTGAGGGGATGCGAGGGATGCAAAGGGCTGGGCTGGGCCAGAGGGTGCTGGGTGCTGGCTGCCGATGGGAGAGGGGTGGGAAGCAAGACGAGGGTGAAGGGTGAAAATGCAAAGCGCAGCTGGCGCCTGGTACAGTACAGTAGTATACACTTCCAGGGACCCTGTCTCCGATCGCTTCGCAGAGTAGTGGGTGCGAGGTGCCGCCTACGCCCCTCGGCTCTTGGGCGTTTGCGTCTTCCTTTGCCGTGCACAACTACAGTAGTGCTCGGCCACACGTTTCAATGACGTTGGTGTGAACGCCCCAAGCGATTCAGAGCGAGTGCAACAACGAGTGCAAGTTGAATGAACTGGTAGTTGATAGCGGGTGCGGAAGAGTGATGGGAGTGGGTGGAGCAGTGGTGGTGGTGGTGATGAGCTTGTGCCGTTTGAGGATTTTCTTGTGCCCGACCCGGCCTGCCCGCATATCCTGTCGTGTTGGGGTTTGTGTGGATATGGAACCGAATATGGTTGGGTTTGGTGCCAAAGCTGTGCAAAAAGGAGGCCAGGCCAACACGGCATGCCAAACGTTGCCTTCAGCGTGCCCGCGCCCTGATCCATGAATCCAAAGTGCTACAGTAGACAAGACGCCGCGCATCCTGGGCCTGGGACAAACCCGAGCGGCCCGAGGGAGCGATGGATTGGGACCTGTCCTGTCGACGTCAGGGAGTGACGTGACGTGATGCGTGGTCACTCACTGCGCATGGGCCCGGGGGGCGCAGAAGGTGAAAGAGGGAGATAGGGAAGACACGCAGACACGTCCCTCACCACTCGACGCAGCATTTGTTTTAGCGTGCCTGGCCAAAACTCAGGGTGTGCAACTCTAGCCTTTGTTCTGCAACACGACTGTGCGCAGGCTGTGCATGCCTTCGGTGGACGCCACCGCGCCACCGCACAGCCAAGAGCCCCAAACTGGATCAAGCCAGGATCCGTGCATGCCGTGGCACACCCCTTGGCCCACCTTGGCCCACCTTGGCTCTTGCATTTGCGACTAAAAATATTTCAACGCACACCTCGGCCGCCACGGCAGGATCACGCATGGTACTGTACCGCGGGGAGCCAAAATTTGAGCCAGCGCAGCACAGCTTTGGGGGCTTGGCTTGAGACCCTTGCTGATCCTTTGATCCTTTGACCAAACAGGTCCACAACATCGGGCCGTTCCATCCATCAGTACAGTAGTAGTGTCCTGACCATCAAGACGCGTCTCTCCTCGATGGCAAACGCCCTTGATTGCTCGATCCTGTCCTGAGATCTTGTCTGACTTGTTTCGGTCACACAAACACGCACGCGATGAGGTCCGAGTGTTTGATGCCTGTGTGCTACTACTGGCTGCTAGGCTGCGGCTGGCTGTCGCGTGCGAGCCATCTACGTCCAGGTGTTTGTTGTTGCTAGCATCTCGTGTGCACTCATGTCCTCTTGGCCGCTTGGGCTACTGTAAAAAAAAAAAACACGACTGCTGTCACACGCCACAATGCAAAAATCCTGTCCTGTCACAAGTGTCGCAGGACACCTAGTCCTGTTGCTTTGGCGCGTATTCCTGCCTCACCTGCTCAATCTTTCCTCATACTGGGCGAAACGACCCCCTGTCCTGTCTGTCACGCGTCGCAGCCAACAGAATCCTGTACCCCAGTAAGTGGGGTTTACAGATAAAATTCCTGTTTACGGCGGTACTGACAGCAGCCTCTGCCCTCTCTCTGTACACTCGGCACGGCTGGGCTGACAGAGCGACTGATAAGACTCTCTCGCCGCAGGCGCACACTGTTCAAACACACATCGAGCAACGGCGCTGCAACATAGCATTTCGCTTTATCCAAGGTTGTCCCGCATCGGCGTCTCACCCTGTGTATCTGACCGGGATCCTACGGCGCGTAGTGCGCAGCGCGCCGCAATGCCGCATTTGTCACACTGTCAACAGGACATGTGCGCGGAGATTACCTTGACCTGGAACCCATACATTCGTGGGCAGCACATGTGCAGTCTCCCTACGAGTCCTGTAAGCCATGATGAAATACCAACTGCAAACTGAACCCGTTACTACCGTACACCCATTTGTATCCCAGCTGTCCTCCCACTCACGCACTCACTCGTAACGCAGATCTGGAGATCTGAGTGCTGTGGGGCACTGCCCTCCACGTTTCCACATATAATGGCCGACTGCATGGCTTGGCAGTTCCCATTGCCAGCCCGGCGTGCGACGCGACTCGCATGTCGTTGTGGACAGGCGTTGTGTAGTGGTGAGTCGTACGTCGTTGGCGACACCAACGGTGGGAATGCCGACGTCACCAACGATCCTGGGTTCACACTCGATGGCTATTGGGAGTTATTTGGCGCGAGTAGGTGCAGTGACAATCACATCGATGCTAGAGAGGCGTTGATCGAGCGGGTGCAATCTGCGAGCATGGGTGTCCTGCTGCACATCTGCCGCTGGCGCCCTGCGTTGAGTGCTTCCGGATATCGTCACTACTCGAGGCGCAAAGGACACATCACTTTGCCGTACATTACAGTACATCTCCCATGCTGATGCCATCTACATGCGTTTTGTCTCAATGCCACCCTTCCCAAAACCAGATCTAAATCCCCACCTAGACAAACTTTGCGCTCGCGAGGCGTTTCGCCTCGGCGCGCACCCTCGTGTTCCAGTGGCGCTCGAGCTCTTCGAGCTCGTACAGGCTCGTGGTGAACGGGTTTGTGAGCTGTGGGTCGTCGATTTCGGGCCTGTACACGCCGTCAAACATGCGTTCCTCTGTATCGAGGAAATTTGCGAGGCGGGCGTCCTTTGCCGCGAGCTTGCGGACAAAGACAATGGCCTCGCGCGCCGTGTCGGGCGGGAAGAAGAGGGCACACTCGATCATGCGCTTGGCGAACGCGGCGGCGCGGATGGGGGGCGCGGCGTTGCCAAAGTAGCGCGGGAAGAAGATTGCGTCGAGGCAGCGGAACAGGAGCTGGGCGGTGCTGAGCGTGTGTGCTGGGGGGCGGGCGGAAGAGGCTTTCGCGGCGCCCGCGCGCCTTTGGCGGGCAGCGGCGGCGGCCGTCGCGGTCGTGAGCAGTGGCGGGTCCTCGATGCCCGTGTCAATGGACAAGGGCCGGAGGAGGGCGAATAGCTCGGCCACAAAGTCGCCGAGGTCAATGTTGAGCGCCTCGCCCTGGCCCGAAAGCAGGTCAAAGGCCGTCACGATACCGAGCATCCGGATGCGCACACGTGCACCAGCACCGACCGGGTCCAGCTCGGCCGCGTCGGCCGCATCGTCGTCGCCCCCTTCGCCTGTTCGCTTGTCGGCAATAATCTTGCGCAGGACAACGAGCAGGTCACGGAAAAAGTCGACGTTGATGAGGTGTGCAAAGTGGCAGATACCCTCGAGCGCCGCGGGGAGCAGCGGCGACCGACCAGGGTGCTTGAGGATGGAAAAGTAGAGCACAAAGAGGTTCTTGAGTGTCTCGGTTTGCTGTATCCCGTCAGTTACAAACCCGTACGTCTTCGTCCCAAACAACTCACCACCTGGGAGCGCTCCTCGACGTCGACCTCGGCCTCTGCCTCGGCCATTTCCTTTTCAATCTCCTTCAACTCTTTTTCCTTTTTGCGCGCATTCTTGGTCTGCCACTTTTTCCGGACTTCGCTCTTAAACTTCTTGTCCTCGGGTGGCCCGCGGCCCTTGCCCTTGAATTTGCCGCGCATATTCTTCTTGCCCACGTGCATCTCGCTCAGCTCGGTACGCAGACGCAGGTGCAAGAGGCACGAGAGGACGTTGGCGTGGACCTGGAACTTGCGCTTCTTGATCATACGGGCGATCAGGCGGACGAGCGGCTGCGAAAATGTCCCCGCGATATCGGAGCGGAAGGTGGACACAAACGCGTTGAGAATGAGCTCCGAGTCGTTGTCCCACGACCGGCGGCCGATGCGCCCCACAAGCACGCCCATAATGTTCTCGGAAAAGTTAAAGTGCGGCACAGCCTCGAGGAGGTCGCACATGCACTTGAGCGCGATAGACGCAAGCGGCGTCCTGCCTACCACAGTCAGATTCCAACTCGAAGTTTGCACCAAGCCCCGTCACACTCACGCTTAATCTCCGCCTCGAGGATCTTGAGGTAGCCCTTGTAGTTGCGGACGAGCATCTTTTCTCCCTCACGCAACCTGCGGACCTCGTCACGGACCTTTTCCGCCTCCTCGAGCGCGGTGAGTTGGCGGATACGGTAGCCGGGGATGAGGTCCTTGTAGACTGCGAGCTGGGACAGAAGCGACAAGGCACGGATCGAGTTGGGGACGGGCAGAAGCTTGCCGTCCGCCTCGGGCTCTGGGTCCGGAACGGTGGGGAGCGAGAATGTCGAGAGGCGAGTCATGACGGGACCAATGTCGATGAGCTCGCCACCTGCGAGGATCTCTGCACCAATCGCCGCCATCTGCTCCTTGGCCGCCTCGAGGCGGCGCGCATTCTTCCACCCCTTGGCCGTGACAATCTCGGCCACACCCATGCGTCCAAACCGCCCCGGCTGGGTCGCCATGCGTGCCGCCTCGACGCCAGTGTCACTGGCTTCGGACTCGGATTCGGCCTCGCTCTCAGTGTCGGATTTTGGCGCCGGCTTGGGCCTCTTGCTCGGCGGAAGCGCGACTCGCGTCGTTCCCTCGACAAGCTTGACCTCGCCCGTTGGGAGCTTGATCGGCAGTCGTCCAACCTCGACAGTTCCGTCGCCTTCTTCCTCCTCGGGCTCGGCCCACCGTGCACGTCCCCCACGCTCGTACTCGGCCTCCTCCTCGTTACCCTGCTTGTTCCGCTTCCGCCGTGCGACGTGTTCCTCTTCATCGTCTTCCGAATCGCTCGAAAAGTCGTCAAACCCGTCGTTCAGTGCCGACTGGTCAGAGTCATCCGAGCCGTCATCGGACACGTCCGAGTCCGAGTCCCCTTCTTCTGAGCCCAGCGACCCCTGCTCCTCGTCCGAAAAGTCCACCTCCGAGTCAAAATCGTAGTCTGAAATGTCCGACAGGGACGCCACCGATGGCGCCCGCTTCTTCTCGGCCTTGGGTACCGGTTGGCGCGCCTTCTCGAGCTCGTGGATGCGCTTTGATTCCTTGGCCGTCCTGCGTGTTAGAAGACAAGCACTTGGGCGCTCCATGCTCCCGGCCTGTTGGCTCACCTTGACAACGCCTTGGAATCCAAGCCGGCCAGGAACCCGCCAGCAGTGCCAACTTCGAGGCCCTCGTCTTCACCCAGATCCATGTCCAAGATGTCGCTGTCATCGTCGGATGCCTCTGCAAACTCGGTCTGGGGTACGGGCAGCGTCTTTTGGTCACGCCGCTTGACCTTCTTGGGCTGGTCTGGTCGCCGCTTCGGCTTGCCCGTCGGACCAAGCTCGGTTGGCTCCTTTGCGTCCTTACCTTTGGCACCGCCCTTGGCGCTCGCCGCCTTGGCTCCCGGCTTGGCCCGCTTTGATGCCTGCGGTGTGAGCTTAAGGACCGGTTTAAAGACAACTCACGTTGCCCGCGGGAGGTCCACCCGCCTTGCGCTTCCCAAGTGCCTTTGCTGAAGGCTTGCCCATTTTGTCGTTGCGTCGGGGGTTGGGGGCAGAATGGTTGTTGTCGATGAAACGTTGCCGCCCGCTTCAGAAATTCTCCACCCTCCACCCGTGTCTGGGCCAATTTGCTTCCGTCACCTCCACTTTCCAGAACCCACGGCGTCATTGCGACCATCTCACCGAGGTCGTCATCCTCGAACTTGCCCAAAGATCGCTACATTACTCCTCATCATCATCAGGACTAGTGCGAGTCCATATAGAAACGGCGACATGGCCTCTGAGGCCTCCTCTGCACTTCGGAGCCTTCGCGATGCGCTCCGGGGCGGCACGCTCGAGTCGGCGGACGACTTTGTCTTCCAGCTCTCCTCAACACTGGACACACTGGGACTGGCACCGACGAGCATGTCGGCTGCGCCAGACATCGAAGCGGCTCTGCGTCGAAACCTCCCCGGAGTCCAAGCTGCGCTCGTCAGTGTAGTCCCCACATTCCTCCCAGCCCTCGATACGCGGGGACGGGCTCTACTCGACTCGTTCTTCGTGCCCACCCCGCGCCCCGAGGCCGGCGCATCCAACCGTGCCATCGCCATGAGCGCGTACTTATCCCTCAGTGCCCTGTTAGCACTGAAACCAGCGACTCCCTTCCCTGCCGAGGCGAGAGACTTTGTCCTCGACACCATTGGCAAGCTGGTAGCGGCGTACGGCGTGGATTCGCTCTACTGGGCGTGTTTTGCTGGGCAGGGCGGCACCGAAGGCAAGGACGCTGTGCGGCAGCTTATGTGGGAAGACGCTGTCAAGGCGGCCGCTGCTCTCCCTGCCAAGGTGGCCAACGCCGTCGGGCGGTGGAAGGAAGCGGGCTGGGTCGGCGACGTACCTGCTGGACTCGTACCCCGGGCATACTACGGCGCGTTGTCACGCCGCTTAGAAGGCCTGGCGTATGAGTTGTCCCAGACGCCGGGTGGGGATGCGTCCGCGGCATCGCTTGATGTGCTGTTCGAAAAGCTTGCCGCCATCGGCCTGGTGTCGCCGCCTCCCAGTGAGACGACCGCGCCGGCACTGCTTCCAACCTTTCTCCCTTCAGCACTTGAACATCTCCACCCACCAGCAGGCAGCGGGCTGGCCCCGTACCCGGACAACTTTTGGCCCAATGTCCTTCTCCGTCTATCTGCCTCGACGCTCGCCCAGCTCGCCGATGCCTTCTTGGCCTACCTCGCGTTCCATATTGCGCCGCCCGAGCCGGATGCCGCGGACGAGAGTGTTCGCCGTGCCGCCACTGTGCTCATGCAGTTCCTTGGCAAGCCCGTCGTCAACGGTGAAGCGTGGACAGCCGTCATCCAGGCCCTTCTTAGACGATCAGGCAGCGATAGCACTCTGAATGTGCGGAGACGAATCGCCGTCGCATGGGTCGCGCAGGGTGGCAAGCCAGGTGGGTCACAGAGAGAGAGGCGAGACTGACCCCAGCGGCGTGCGCACTCATTGACACCGTGTTGGAGGCGTGGAGTGACCCCAAGCATATCAAGTTTGGCCTCTACGCGGCCCAGTTCCGTGAGCTAGGAATTCGCCAGGTGGCTGACACCAGACCTCACGCACACCTTGCTTCTGGCGCTGTCGCTCCTGCCTCCCATGGATCCACACCTCGTTGCAGTGTCGCGCCGGACACGTTTCATCCACGCGATCGGGTCGTACATCTCGCACCCTGACCCGAAGATTCGACGGCTGGGGATGCTCGTGGCCGAGGTGTTGAGCTCGCTCACAATTGAGAGCGACGACGAGCCGCGTGCCGACGATGACATTGAGGACCTGACTGCTGGACTGGAGGTGGACGAGGCGACGGGCGAGCCGAGCCGCAAGGCGCCAAAGGCGCCACGAGGCCCGACGCGCCTGCGGTTCACTGGCATGTGGGATGGGTCAGGCGACGGGCGTGACGAGGCGCGCTGGCTGCGGAAGTGTGTTGGTGTGAGGGACGACGACGCCATGGTGTCTGGCGACGACCGGCTGTGGATGCTGGGATGGGACAAGGCCGAGGCCGAGAGTGCGCAGCCGAGCACACGACCCGAGCCTATACGTGCGCGTGAAAGGGAGCGTGGGCGAAAGCCCAAGACCCAGCGGGATCCCAAACCGCGCCCCAAGATTGTCATGCTCGACGACGACCAGGCCGCGGACCCGCTCCAAGGGTATGCATCGTCGGCGGCATCGTCGCGCTCCCCGTCGCCAACGCCGAGCTACCTCGCAGAGGTGGCTGCGGACCCAACGCTGGCGCTCGACGCGGCCAAGAAGAACAAGCTCCGGCGGCCAGTGTACGTCCGCCAGCTCGCCGAGCTGCTGCGCGACAAGGACAATGCGGACGCGATCGACCTCGCACTCGAACACGGCGAGGCGCTCGTGCGCGCCAAGCGCGGCTTTGGCGGCGAGGTCACGGAGAATGCCGTGGCGGTAGCGGCCGTGGCCATTGCGCTGAGCGACACGTTCAAACTCGACCACTTTGAGGAGCGGCGGCAGGGCCTGCTCACTGCGCTCGTCGCGTGCTCGCCCAAAGAGGTTGCTCCGTGCGTGGGCAGCTAGTAAAGTGATATAACTGACAACCCCAGGTACCTCGCCGAGCAATACTTTTCCCCATCCTACTCTCTCCACATCAAGTCTGTCATGCTCACGGCGCTCGCGATGGGCGCGCGCGAGCTCGCCGGCCTCGCCGCCCCGGCACCACGCACGCGCCGCATCGATTTTCCCACCAAGACGCTCCCGCCGGCGCTGCACAAGCGCTACCTGCTCCCCGGGGACAGTCAGGGTCAACTCGAGGATGCAGTGGACGGCATGCGCAACCTGCTGCTCTCCAAGGGCGCCTCACAGGCGGACGGTGTGACCGAGCTCGCGCGCGAGCGGCGTCTGCGCGTGGGCGGCGCCAAGCGCCGCAAGGTGGCCGAGGAGGGCACGCTCGCGGCCGCCGCCATGGCCGACGCCGACGCCGACGCCGACGAACCGCCCCGCCACGCGCCGGTCCTGCCCTACTCGACCGTGGCGGCTGAGTTCTTTATCCTGCCCCTCGTGAACCGCTTCTGGACGCATCTGCACGACGCGTCTGTGCGTGAAACCCGCGCCGTCTCGGCAGGCACGCGCTACAGGGGCGCCGGGACGGGCCTAATCCTCTCGCCCATGGCG
Source organism: Pascua sp. PH4015B (assembly GCA_025502685.1). NCBI lineage: Eukaryota > Fungi > Basidiomycota > Tremellomycetes > Trichosporonales > Trichosporonaceae > Pascua > Pascua sp. PH4015B. The sequence goes on from JAMFRD010000018.1 coordinate 198,391, forward strand.
CTGGAAAAGCTCCTCCTCACGCTCGCCCTCCTGACACACGCGGCACGGCACGCACCCACGTTCTTGGCTGTTGTCGTGCCTGCCATCCTCGAGCTAGCCGTCACCATTGGCGCGCGCCACCCCATACCCCCCGCCGGCCTCATCGGCGACGCCGACCATCCCCGCGACAGCACAAGCGCAAACACGACAGACCGAGAACCAGAATCCCAAGACGCCCAAGTCGTCGCGGCCGCCCTTGAACTGGCATTGGCCGCCCTCGACGCCGCCGTCGACACGGACAAGGGCCGCACACTGGCCCTCGACTCGCCGCAGCTCCTCCTCGCGGCCGGCGAGTGGGCGCATGCCGTCTTTGACGCCGAGGAGCGGGGTCTCCGCTCTGCGGGCGCCGGCGGCGCGCGCGAGGGTAGACTTAGAGCCGCCGCTGCGGGCGTCGTCGTCAAGGTCGCAGAGGCCGGGGAGAAGTGGGGCGCGGGTGTGCGGTAGTGTCGCTGAGGTGCTGGCGGGGACCGTGTAGTTGGGCCAGTCAGCGGTGGTGCACGACTATGCATGGCCTGCGATGGCGTGCGATGGTGTCCAGCCGTGACCTGTGTACTGGTCGGCATGACTTGCATCCCCCCATCCCGTCTCACTTGATGCACAAGCAATAAAGCAACTCAACAACAACAGAACCCAAACACCCAAACTCTGCCTCGAGCTTGGACCAGCCCGCCAGGTCCGAGACACCAGGCACAGTCAGCGCACTTACAATGCATCGGTCCATGTCTGGACAGGAATGGTCGCTTAGCTCAGCTGGTTAGAGCATTGTACTAATAACAAGACTGTTACTAGTGTATGCAAAGGTCGGCAGTTCGATCCTGTCAGTGATCACTTTTTGGGTGGACCGAGGTGTGGTATGCTAGCGAGGTATCCTTGGGGCGAAATGGGTAGGGGAAATGGGTAGGGAAGTGAGGAGTGAGGAGTGGGGAGTGGGTACTGGGGAGTGGGGTACCGGGTACTGGGCACTGGGCACTGCGTACTGGGTACTGGGTAAGGTGAGCGGGCACAGCAGGGCCTACTGGCTTATGTGCCGCTGTGCAAGCTGGGGAACACGCTGTCCCCTGCGCGCGTCCCGCGTCTTCGACACAGACGTCGTGGCAGCAGCGCGACTGCGTGCCCAGCAAAGGTTTTGCAACGAGCGCACTTGAGGACAGATACATCCCATGCCATGCAATTACTGCACTACTGTACTCCGATGCTGAGATGCCGAGGATATGCGTTGTTTGTGCGTTTTCCGTGCGGGTGGTATACCAAGCGGCGTGCGTACGTTGGTGCGAGTCGGTGCAGACTGGCCGCTTTGCGAGTGTGCGCGGTCTGGTGTGCGGTGTGCGGTTGGGGCGGTATGCGGGCCTCGGCTGCGTGGGACTCGGTTCGGCATGGCCACCACGTCGCTGCCGCCCGTTGCCGCTCGCCGCCGCTCGCGCCGCCGCGCGTCGGCGTGGCCGCGGCTAATCGCTAATCTCACTCGTACTGTCGTCCTGCCCAAAGAAGGCAAACGCCTTTGTGCGCCTGCTCGAGCCGGCGAGGGAGGGCGAGTCTGAGCGCGTCGACGAGCGGGCACGGGAGCGGGAGCGGGAGCGTCCCTGCCGGGGCGTACGGCCGCCGACGGTGAGGTCCGAGTCGCGGCGTGCGTGGCCGCGGTACTCGCGGTACTCGCCCGAGGGGCCGAGGGTTGCGTCGCTCTCTGTGCGCGCGAGCGGCGGTTCCGGGAGGGGGTGCAGGTTGTCTGCAAGTTCGGCGGCGTGTTCGTCGAATTCGTCGGCGGCGTGGCGGTCGTCGGCGACGGCGTGCTCGTGGCGGTCGTCCGTGAGGCCGTGCTCGTCGACATTGTGCTGCGCGGGGGCGTATGGGGCGGGGGCGTAGTTGTACGTGCTTGCGCGCGGGGTGATGGGCGAGGGATCGCCCAGTTCGTGGATGTCGTGGTCCCGGCCGCGCTCGCCGGTGGACGACGAGGCGTGCGCGTGGTGGTGGTGGTGGTGGTGCCCGTGGGCGTGCACGTGTGGAGGGTTGTGCTTGTGCTCGTCGTCGCCGTCGCGGTCGCTTGTGTCCTTGGTATTCCGCCGTGGCAGGCGGCCCCGGACATCACGCGCCGCTTCGCGCTCTCGCTCCCGCTCCTGGTCGAGGCTCGTCTTGGCGAGCTTCTGCTCGAGCTGCTCCACCATGTGCCGCTGCGACAGTGGCGGCGGCGCATGGTACGCCGACGCAAAGCGATCTGGACTCTGGACGCCAGACTTGTACGCCGCGTCGTCGGCGCGCAGGTCGACGTAGCGCCGCGCAGCGAGCGATGGCGGCTGCGCGTCAAACCCGTCGTCAAAGTGCGGGTCGCCCAGGTCGGTCGAATGCGGCGACGGCGTAAACTCGCCCCCGGATCGGTCGTCAATATCAAACTCGTCCTCGCTCTCAGAGTAAAAGTCGTCGTCGTCGCCAGAGCTGTGGCTCGCATCCCCGTTCGGCTCCTTGCCCCAGTGGTCCTCTTCGACGACGACAAACGACTTTTGCCGCTCGCGCTCGTTCCACTTGAGCGTGCGCGAAATCGACTTGAACCAGTCGGTCGACTGCTTGTCCGCGCACACGGTCGGGAACGGGTACTTTGACGCCGTAATCTTGATGTGGTCGCCTTGCTTGAGCTCGACACGCCCGCGCCCGTCGAAACTCGCCCACGCAGTGCTCCGCGAGTTGTAGGGCACACACACACGCAGCTCCATGCTATCTGGAAGAAGCATCGGGCGGAAGCTCAACGTGTGAGGGCAAATCGGCGTCATGAGCAGCGCTGGGATCTGAGGGTGGACGAGCGAGCCGCCCGCAGAGAGCGAGTACGCAGTCGATCCCGTCGGCGTGGACACGGTCAGGCCGTCGGCCTGCACAGTCGTGAGGTGGTGGTCGTCCCCAAACACCTCGAGCAGCGACACAAACGGGCTCGGCCCGCGGTCAACTACAAGGTCGTTGAGGACCTCAAACTGCTCGACTGGCCGCGTCGAAAAGCACAGAATCTCCTTGTCCTTTCCGGCGATGGTTGGCGACGCCGCAGGTGACGCGCCCTCGAGCGCCTCCCATCCGTCCTTGTCCACTTGGCGCACGAGAATCTCGCCCCCGGGCTTGCGGATCGCCTTGCGCTTCTTGCCGCCCTTGATCACCATGGGCTCGTCTGGTGCAATCGCACGGTACACAGTGCACGTAAAGCGCATGCGTAAATTGACCCTGATGCCCTCGTCGATCACACGGTCCATGGTCGGTCGGAAGTCGGCAAAGTTGAAATTTGTCAAGAAACCCAGCGAGCCGAGGGCGAACGGGAGCACTGGCGGCACAATCTTCTGGCTGTAAAGGGGTCAGAGATGAAACGCTGCAGGACTAGACTCACAAAAGCCATGACGTAAAGAGCACGGTTCCGTCGCCGCCGAGCGTGACGACAAAGTCGAAGAGCTGCGGCGTATTGGAGCACATATCTGCCGTCCAGTAGCGCAGCTGGCCCTGTCCGTCGTCCTTTCGGCGAACATTGCCGTCGGTCGTAGACCACGACGACGACAGGGTGCTGATGCTCGTCGCCGAGTTGGACATGCTGGATGATCGGGGACGCCTAGAAATCGGCTCAAAGAGGTAAGGGTAGTCGCGCTGAAGGCCGTCCGCGTCGAAGCGCTTCGAGTGCCGGAGCTGTGCGTCGACATAGACCACCATACCGCGCGATGCCGCTGCCGCACGCTCGCGCTCGCGCTGGGCCGCGGCTTGCAGGTCGACCGTGCTGCTTGCGGCGCTCGCAGCCGCAGACTGGGTGTTCGGCTGCTTCTTGAGCATGAGGAACAGGGCGAGCTCGCGCGTGAGCTTGATAAGCCGGTTGTCGCGCGCCTTGGTCACAATGAGAATGTGCTGGATCCGCGAGTGCACCTTTGTGCGGCCGAGCTCTTTGCTGACCTCACGGACACCCTGGGCCGTCGCTGCAAGCTGGCGGGTAAGGCTCGTTGGCTCGTCCTCGTCCGTGTCGTCGTCGTCGTCGGCATCGCCATAGTGCGGATCTAGGAGCAAGCTACGCTCAAGGCTGCTCCTGTCGCTGTCGTATCCGCTAAACTCGGGCGGCGACGTGATCTCGCTACTGCCCGCACTCCCGCCGCTCCCGCCGTTCTCCGCTGTTGGTGGCTTGGGCGTCACGGGCTTTGCCGGCGTCAGCGCCGAAATCACCGGGTGGCGACGGGTGGCTGGCGGGCGTGGCGCGCGCGGCGGCGGGGCAGCCTTCGAGTGCGGGAGCATGTGTGTCTTGTGGCGCGGTGAGTGGTCGCTCTTGCGCAGCCAGTCTTGCAGCGACCCGTGACGGTCGAGCCCCGAGTGGATAAAGCACGGCGCCTCGACATCGGGCACGTCGGGGTGGATCTGGACCTTCTTCTTTGGGTGGGGCTCGCTGCCGCTTCCGGCCGCCCCGTTGGGGTTGGCAAGCGCGCTCGGCAGTGGAGTTCGCTGCTGGTTGGGAGAGCCGCCGCTCGAGTCTGTCGGCGCGTTGATGGCCTGCGATAGCGGCGACGGCAGGGCGATTCTTGTTCGCGGTGTGCGAACAGACAGGCCAGCAGGTGGCCCAGTGCGCTGGTCCTTGCTAAGAGACATGAGTGCTTATGCGTGCAGGGCGCGTTGGTCGGTGTAGAGTAAACGTCGTGGGGGTACGCGAGGACTGCAAGTTGCAGACTCGACGGGGGGGTGGAGTGTGGAGAAAGTACTGCGGAGACGGGTGGAGGTCGAGTGGCCAAGGCAACGGCGTGGAGGTAGGAGGGCCTTGGGGGGGGGGGGGGCGAGTGCCAAGACGCGAGCGGCCAGCGCGGGGCGGGGCGCACGAACAGTTGGTGTCGACGAGTCAAAAGTCTCGATCGATCAAGATATCACAGGCACACCGGTGACCGATGCGTCGAGACCGCCGACCGAAAATAGGACCGTACGACCGACGGGGGGCTCTGGAGCAAGAGGCGACTGCCCAACAGTGGACGCCGAGGGATTGATCAGCCGCACCGGGTTGCACAAGGAACACTGGCGTATGCAGCTGGTGTGTGCGAGTCGGGGTCGAATAGTCCTCGTGTGGGAGTTGATACTACCTCAAGATCATGCAGAAATGGTCAATGTTAAGGTCGGGGAGGGGCACAAGAAAATGTGGGGTCGGGAGGTCGGGCCGACGGTGAGACACTCGAGGTAGGTGTTGAGTCGTCGACAGTGGCGCAGCGCCGAGTGTAGGATAGACAGACGACGGTGTAGTAGTGGTGATGATGATGCTGAGGTTGGGACTGTGGTATGTGAAGAGGACGAGTTGTGAGATGTAGTATGTGGGTGGAGTGGGATTGAGATGGGGATGACCGAGGCAACGAGCAAAGTAAACGGGTGGGTGGGTCAGGTGGTTGGTTGTCCGAGAGTGTGTGGGTGGGTGGGTGTGGCATCATGGCAGAGCTTTAGCTTTGGTTCGTGCCTGAGGGCCAAGGCGGACAGAGGCGGAGAGAGGCGGGTGCAAGCAAGCATGCAAGACGAGGTCGAGTTTGCATACGGTACGGTACGGTAGACAGATCCAGGGACAAGATTCGTCCTCGTCTCCTCGCTTTGCCGCCATTGCCGCCGCATCCGCCGAGCAATTGCGAGCAATCCATCCCATCCATCCACCCACCCACCCATCATATCGCCGGCCGATCGCCGGATTCCGACCCGACCTCCCGACCCCCCGAGCAACATCCCTCTTCCAAATGATTTCTTGGCAGCACATTTGTCCTTGCATCACATCACACCACACCAGCACCGCCCCCACGAACACTTGGTTGCTCTCTACGTCCAGTCCAATGCATACAGCGCGGAATGCAACCCATATCAGATCTACGTAAACATCGTGCTTCACTTTACGGGCCAGGGCCTTCGGTCTTCAACCTAGAGTAGCGTCAGCCAACTGTTCCACATCGGTCCGTGGCCGCAGGCCAAAACACGAAACAACAAACTCACGATGACCGGCCAGCGCGGAGGATTTCATCCGTGCCGAGGAGGTTGACGGCAATGACAGAGCACGAGTGGAGCATCTGGCGCTTGACGCGGTAGTTGTCCCACACGCCCTCGGTGACGGGGTTCATGGGCTCGCCCGAGCGGAGGTCGAGGCCGACCGGGTCGTCCGTCTCCTCGGCCTCCTGCTGCAGAGCGACAATCGTGTCCTGCACGTCGTAGCCACCGTTCGCCGCAAGGGTCTTTGGGATGATGAGGAGGGCCTCGGCAAAGGCCTGGACACCGAGCTTGGGGCGGCCCTTGACCTTGGACTTGCTAATGTCCTGGAGGTGCGCAGAGCACGCAATCTCAAAGGCACCAGCACCGGGGATAACAGCCTTGTCCTCAATCGCATTCTTGACAGCGCGGAAGCCGTCACGAAGGGCATCCTGGATCTGCGCAATGGTGTGCTGGTTGGGGCCTGCTGGGTTAGCAACATCCGTGCGTTTTAACCCACCCTTGATGAGCATGGTCACACTCTTCGGGTCCTTGACATCCTCGACGAACGTGTACTTCTCCTCTCCAAGCGTGTGCTCGTAGACCAAACCAGCCCAGCCGAGGACGTCTGGTGTGAGGTCATCCACCGAGTTCTGCGCGATACCACCGCACGCCAACTGCAGACGCTCCATGTTTCTCCTCTTTGCGCGACGGAGGGCAAAGATGCCGTTCTTGGCCAACACGTCGAGCGACATGGGGTCAATACCCTTCTGGTTGACAATGACAAAGCCCCTGGGCTTCTCGTTGGCCCCGACGTCCATGTCGCAGACGAGGTTCTTCAGCTCGACAATCTTCTTGAGCTTGTCGTCGACAAAGCGGCGTTCCGACTCGACAAGCTTCTCACGCTGCTCGGCCGACGAGTAGAAGAAGCCAGAGTTGACCTCGCTGGTGTGTCAGTGGCTGCATAGTATCGAGTCTTCATTCATCAACAACTCACGTCTTCTCGTACTCGAGGGACACGTTGAGGGTCAGGATGTACGCGTTCTCGACGCGCTTGGGCATGTCGGGGTGACGAGCACCGTGGTCCATGACGAGACCGCGGATGAGCTGCGTGTCCGTGTCGGTGCGGTGCTGCATCTTCATAATCTCAATCATGTGCAGGTCGATGGGTTGACGGTAAGCGTCGACACCAGTTGCACCGGCGGGAGGGGCAGGGGGCTCGATCGCAAGGACAGCGTCGGTAGCGTCGGCAGCAAGCTTCTGCGCCAGCTTGGCGTGGAGCTTGGTCGACAGCGATGTGAGCGCGACCTGGATGAGGTTGGCACGGTCGAGGGTAGGGGTCATCCTGAACGAGTCAAGGAACTGCCATCGTCAGTCTCGTGTTAGATGGGAGGTCTACTTCGAAACGCACTTCAAGCGACGCCTTCTTGGCAATGTCAAAGCCCTCGCCAATGACGCGCGGGTGGACACCCTCCGAAATGTAACGGTCCGCCTGCTTGAGGAGCTCGCCGACGAGGAGAACAACCGAGGTGGTACCGTCGCCAACCTGCTCGTCCTGCGCAACGGCGGTACGCGCAATCATCGCCGCAGTCGGGTTCTGGTTGTCAGCTTGCTGTTGGCATAGAATGACGATCAACTAACCTGGATCTGCATCTCAGAGAGGAGGACCTTGCCGTCCTATCAATGTTAGTTATGGCCTTGGACCAGCTTGAGATGACGCACCTTGGTCATCTTGATCTGACCAGAGCCGTCGACGAGCATCTTGATGGTGCCACGAGGGCCTAGGGCGTCAGTTGGCGAAACAGGGCATGTGCCGCTTTATACTTACCAAGATTGCTCTTGACAACGTTCGCAAGGCCAACGGCACCGGCCTGTACGTGTTAGTGCTCACTGCTACACAATGTGTGCAGGACCCACAGTGTTGACCTGGAGCGCCTGCTGCCTGCGCACGCTCTCGGCGCGGGGGTTGATCAGCTCGAGGCTGGACATTTTGGCGACTGGGTAGACGGGGTGAGGGTGGACGTCAAGAGGTCGAGGTGCACTCTTGTTCGAATCGACGTGCTTTTGATAAAAGTCGTAGTCGTTGTCGAAAGAGGCTTTGTCGAAGAGAGTTGGAACCTCTTGGAAGATGTCGACTTGGTCCTGACACTTGGCCTCTGGAAGTTGTTACGCGTCTCGCCACGCTGCACGCTGCACGCTGCACGCTGCACGCTGCAGACATGTGGAGGACACGGTCCCACCCCACCGAGGCAATATTTGCTTCCGTTTATTCTCTCCATTTCTCCCAAGCTCTGCAGCAAGGCGACTACTTCTGCAACCACGTGCACCACGTGTAAAACATGCCCAGGGCACGCACGCACTCTGAAAATCCTTACCTTTATTTAACCCCACCCTTTTGTGAGTGTCTGTCGCCACTTGCCACACCACACAGTCATCACCACCTTATCCGCTCGCGTCAACCGCTTGCGTCCTTTTTCGTTCCATCCATAAAGTCATCACGGCCTCGCCAAGATGACAATGGTAACCGCAGGCGTCTCCGCAGGCGTCACCACGGTCGCCCCTTCGTGCTCGGCCAAGGTATCGCCCGCCGGATCGACGTCCGGTACGCCGCAACCCGCTTCTGCAGGCGGGATGCTCGGAAAGCTTGGTGGCGACGACATGTCCGCCATGGCAGCGCCGCCCCTCGACCCGGGCCTCCTCGTCTCGCTCGCGGCCGTCAACCACTTGTGTGCGGCCCGCGTGCGCCTCCTGGCCATGATGCCGTTCCAGAAGAGCATTCTCTGGTGCGGGCGATGCGGCGCTCTTCGCGAAGGGTACGGTGGCGCGGAACCCCGCCTGTACTCGTTTGCGTCCCCTGGGAAGCGCAAGGCGTCGGCCCTCGACGACGATGATAGTGGCTCGGAATCGCTGTCGATGGCGTGTGACGAACCCGCCGACGAGCTCGAGCGCGAGCTGCAGCGCACTCTTGCCGCCATGGCGGGCGAGCCTCCCAAGTCGGCAGTGGCGCTCACGCCGTCGCGCCGCCGCAAGGCCTCCAACTGTACGGCGTGTGGCGAGCGATTCCGTCGCCCATTCCCGTCGCGGCCACCGATGCCATCCGCGCGCGCCGTGGCGCGCACCCGCCGGCAGTCGCGCCTCGCGTCCGAGGTGACTACCGCAGAGCCCGAGGAGCCGCTTGAGGCCGCTCCGGCTTCCGCCGCGCCGAGCGGCAAGGCAGAGCCTGCAGGAGCAACGCCCATGTCATCGGCGCCGTCGACGGCCCCGCCGTCGCCCAAGGGCAGCGCGCTCTCGCGCACCCCCTCGCTCTCCCACATCCCCCACGAGTGCGGCACCACGCCCACTTACCCGAAACCGCCGGTCCAGCCTCCCCCCGGGGCCAACGGCGCGAGCACCTCGCTCCAGCTTCCTCCTTCTCCCCCGCCGCCAAAGAAGCGCAAGGTGAAGAAGTCGGGCCTCGCCAAGCTTCTTGCGCAGAACGCGCAGCGCCAGGCCGAAAAGTCGAGCGGCGACTGGGGGCTTGGGTGAGGCACAGAGTGGAGCCATCTATTTTGGCCACTCACCCAAACCCATCACAACACGTCGCGGCGCGTCCCCCCTCACGCGACCGACCGATCGCTCGCGTGCCCCACAGACCATCACACCACGCACACTACGAAGAGACATCCACGCAAACGCCCCGAGGCGAGACGAGTTCCTTGTATAGTTAAGAGACAAAACAGAAAACCCCAGTTGTAGCATTACGCGTTTCCCCCCCGTCCCCCCCTTCCCAACCCTAATCGTTGGCCCCTCGCCGCTTCGCGTCGCGTCGTCTCTTCTCGTGTCTTTGCGTGTGGTCTGTGCAGGGCTCTACCGTGTGGATCCATCACTGTCGCCGTCGTCGTCGAGTATATGGTATCCTGGCATGCATGAGTGTCGTGGCCACAAGTCGAGGCGGCTTTGTTGACGGTCGCGCGACATGGTTGTGGCGGGAAAAGGCTGCTGCGGTGTCGATCCCGATGTGTACGCCAATGAGCCAACTGTGCTCTTGACTTTTTTCGCCTTCTCTGACGAGAGCTCCTGGAGCTGTGCCTTCCCCCCAGTCTCGTTACTTCTTGACCTATTGCTTGTTGTCAGCTTGTCCTGCTGCATACAGTAGCTCAGTAGTTGTTCCGAAGCCAGTCGTCATTGTTGTGATGCGATGCATCGAGTCTTTTACAGTCTGATCCGAGCGCCACGGAGCGCCACTCATTTGGTCATCTGCCAGCGTGCCAGCGTGGCAATCAAATCATGAAAAATGAAATGAAAAGTGACCCTGCCCCTGCCCCTGCCCCTTCCTCAGCCATCCATCCATCCAGGGGCTAGGCCAAGCAAAGGGAGGGTTCGACGGGACCAAATCAACGTAAACAACATCACATACATGGCTGTCATCTTGCTCGGTCTTCCTCGTTCGCGACTGCTTTGTTTCCCACCCCTCATACCTCATACATACACACACATCAGCAACAACGCTAGTTCCTCTCCTGTTATTCTATCCACCATGGGCTCAGCCTCGGGCGACAACGCCCCTCCCACACCTGCACCGGCAGCACAGGCTCGCCTCCCGTCCAAGCGCCCGGGCCATCGCAAGTCGCTCTCCACCCCGCCTGCGATGGTTACGTCGGCGCCATCTACCCCGAGTAGGCGGAAGAGGGACTTGACCTCTTCCCGTCTCGGCACCAAGGACGAGTCTGTGGCGAGTGGGCCGCCTGATGTGCGCTCAGCACTTGATGATGTGGGTAGTGCACACGGAGTGTAGCTAACCCACCAGCTCCGCAGCCTGCGCAGCTCGGGCCGACGGCGTGTCCGCGCTCTCCGCGCCGTGGAGCGCTCCCTTACCGCCGCCTGTGCCGGTGAGGGCCTTGAGGAGTTTGTCGCCTTTCAAGGTAGGTTTCAGTTTCCTGCGCTGGTAGCTCACCTCTTCAGCGCATACACCGCTCCTCTCGCTCCTCGGTCGCCACTCTGCATCACTAGCAAAGCGCGCGTCGTCGTCTTCCCTCCAACCGGGGGATGATTTGGCCCGCCATCTCGCTCCAGAGATTGATATTGCGTTCAACATTCTCCAAGGACTCACGCTGATCAGCCGTGCCTGCAAGGCTGCCGTCGGCGAGCGTTGGGCGATGGAGGTGGGTTCATAAAGCCTCGTCGGTTAGCTCACCCTTCAGATGTTCCTCGATCTCCTCCTCTTACTTCGCACGCAGCCGGCTGCGGTCGACAGCCCCAAGCCGACGGTTCTCTACGTGCTCGACCTACTCTTCTGTGTTCTTGTCGACGCGCCCGAGCACTCGCGCATGTTTGAGGACCTCGCTGGCCTCGAGGCAGTTACGCGCGTGCTCCGCGGTACCGGTGTTGCCAAAGATGTCCGGTACGTGAGCCAAAACTGACGGTGCTGACATGACCTAGTATGAAGTGCTGCGAGTTCCTCTACTTCTACCTCCTTCCCGAGGGCGCAACGGCCATGCCAGACATGGCAGCGGGACTGCCCCCGGGACTGTCAATCGCGCACTCTCGCTCCCCGTCTCTCGCGTCCGAGGCGGGATCGTCGTTTGCTACCAACGACACCACCGCCCCCTCGTCACCGCGCAGCCGTCTTATGTCCGAGGCACCCAAGGATTCACCATCACGCTGGGAAAGCGACATGCCATTTGTTCCCCAGACGCCGCGCAAGAAGCCGCAGCCCAAGCTTGGATTTCAGACCCCATCTTCTCGCGACGTGCGCCGTGTCTCTGGGAACAGCACTGCGACGACCCTCACGCCCGTTCCGTCCTCGCCTGTGGGGGACGATGGCTCACTGACCAATCGTGACTCGGCTGCGTGGGCCGCCGCCCAGCGTGCTGTCAACCGCCGCCTTGGCGACGGGAGCATGAGCGACACTGGTTCGCGGACAAGCTCCGGGTCATCGTCCTCGTCATCGATCACGGTGGTTCCGAAGCAGCGTGGTAGTCGTTCTCCCACGCGTGCCTCGTCTGTGGCCCCGACTCCATCCCGGTCGACCGCGCCCTCTCCCGCGCCTGGCCTCTCGCGGTCATCGTCCCAGCAGTCGCTCACCGGCCTCGGCGCTTCCCTCGCCCGTCGGCCAAGTAAACGTGCGCCCTCGCCTCTCACGACCACCCCCGAGACGCCAAGCCAGGGGCCCTCGCGCACTCGTCACACGCGTTCTCAATCTGCGCTCGGCACGGCGCCCACCGCCGCACCCACCCCGCAGCGTGGCCGCGGCTTCCCAGCGGACCTTACCCGTGGCGCGCTCCCGTCGGTGTCCACCCCTCTGACCCCGTCGCGCCGTGTGTCAGGCACCGACGGCGTGTGTGCGCGCGAGGCCAAGAACGGTGCAAAGGACAAGCGCCCCGGTGCCAAGGGCACTGTCCGCTCTGTCGCTGAGAAGAAGGAGATGGTGAGAAACTAGAAGCAGGCGGGCACTGACGGCAGCTCGGGATGTGGTTGGGAAACGTAGACCAGCTCGTCGCGGGCGTCGAGAAGGTCGGCTTCTTTGACCAGAAGCCGCACCGCGGCGCATAACCGTCGCCCAATGGGCGTCACCCTGGAATGGTACATGTGTGCGTATCCATGTTCACAAAAGTGTCATGTGTTCAACGGCCGTGAAGGAGAACGGAGTGTGAGATTGAGGTGTGTCGTCGCGTGGGATGTAGCTTGTGGGGTAGGCCAGGAGTGATTGTCCAATGCGGCGGCTCTCATTCGTCGAACCCAAGTCTGTAGTTTGTTGCTACATTAACCTGCACGGTCACAGTGAGCAAAAGTAAACGGATAGACGGGCAATACCGGCGGTGACTTGAGCTCGTGAGAATGTCAGTGTGTCTGCCACTGTCGTGCGGTCACCACCGTTGTTCGTACCCACTTGCAGGCCAGCCGCAACCCGGCCCTGCCGGATCGATCGGCTCATATGATACACTGACACGCTAACAGCGGGTGAGAACCTCCCCGACCTTTTGATTGCCGGGACACGCCTATTGGCGCCAAGTATCTGCGGAGTGATAGTGGAGGCGGACGAGTCTGGCCATTCTGTGTACCCCCGGTCAACCACAACGCCGAGACTGACGCCAAACCGCGGCTGGGCGGATAGGTGGCATCCGGGTGGCATCCCGGTGGCATCTGGCGGCGAGCCTGCGAGCACCCCGCCCCTCGCTTGCGGTGTCGTAGGATGTGCTATCGGGAACCACCCCCGCCCGGCATTTATCGCCCGTTTGATCAGCATCTATTGGCTCGCAGTCGACACATACGCCGACCCTCGCTAGACGTATTAATCTAATCTCGGACCCCGGTCTGGACTGTTCCCACCACCAGTACTCACAGAATCGCAGCAACAGCACCCCCTTCCCACCCGCGCTTCTTACTCTCACGACAACGCCCGCATCTCACCCCCCATCTCTTACTTGCCTGATGGCACTCGGAAAAAGATATATACCCCCAGCTCTCGACTCAGCAGCCACCACCCAGCTCGCAACAGTGCACTAGCCCCGCCAACCCGCTCAGCTTCAACCGCCCCCACCTTTCCAAACAACCAACAAAAGCAACAATGTCCGCCGCAACCACCATGCGCGTCGTCGTCTTCCACGCCACGGGCCACCAGGGCGCGTCCGTCTGCCGCACGCTCGTCAACGACAAGGAGTGCACGTTTGACGTGGTGGGGATTACACGTAATGTCAACTCGCCTATTGCGCAGGGTAAGTCGGGATTGGGGGGTGGGATATGTGGGGCTTTTGTGATTCGCAGTCGAGACAAGGTCACGAGTTTGCCTCGACTTACCAGCCCCACCTCGTCTTCCCTCAACTTGCACCCACTCGCCGCACCTCGGACCAGCCCACTCTACCCCGTTACTCCCACCACACTCTAGCTGACACCAGAACTCGCAAAGTGCGGCGTGACCATGTGCCCGGGCACGATGGACGACCCGGCGTCGTACGAGCCCGCGCTCAAGGGCGCCCACGGCATGTTCCTCATGGGTGACTGTGAGTACTGTTCCGGGAGCTGTGGCAGAGCTGGTGATCTGGCTTTGCTTGTCTGTCTTTCCCAACAGTTTGTTTGGCTTTGCTGCTCCCGGTCCCCGTCTCCTTTGCTACGCCGTACCCGTCTCTGCCACTCGCTGCCACTCTCTTCCACTCTCTCTGCCACTCTCTCCCACTCTCTACCACTCTCTACCACTCTCTGCCACTCTCTACCCACTCTCTACCCACTCTCTGCCACTTCCACCCATATCTGCCACTCCCACCCATCTCCGCCTCTCCGTTTCTCCCCTTCACCTCTCCCCACCCCCCTCCTCTCGTCACCCCTCTCCACTCCGCCATCTCCACTCCACCTCTCGTTACCCCTCTCCCCTCTTCTCCCTCCACCCCTCTCAACCCCGTACTTCCCTCTCCACCCCGTACTTTCCTCTCCACACCCTGTTTCCTTTCCAGGTGGTCCGAAACACCCGGGTTCACTCGGCCTAACTCCGCTCTCCTCTGCTCGCTCACACCAGTCTGGGCATACTACGACGGCGTCGACGCCGAAAAGGCCAAGCAGACGGAAATCGCACACTGCAAGACGGCCATTGACTGCGCCAAGCGCATGGGCATCAAGCACATTGTCTTCTCCACCATGGAGAGTGTCGGCCAGGTGCCGCACTTTGACTCGAAGGCGGAGAGTGAGTTTACCAGGCTCACCCTCACTACCAAACCCGCGCCCACCCACAGCGCACCCCCAGCACCCCTCCCAACCGCTCCCCTAGACCGACCGGGCTAACCACAGTCACGGCCTACATCGCCAAGCTCGGCCTCCCCGCCACGCAGCTCTACAAGTCATTCTACATGAACTATCACCTCGGCGTAAACTACATGGTCAAGGGCAACTCGACCGTCCTCCGCATTCCCCTGCCCGACGACACGGTGATTCCTGCCATGGCCGTCGAGCAGACCGGCATGTGGGTGCGCGCCGCGCTGTGCAACCCGGACGTGTGGATTGGTGAGTCGTGCGTGCGCGTCAGCGCACGCGCTGTGTGGTCTGGCCATGGTCTGGGTTTGGGCGCGTTTGTCCCCGGCGACTGGCCCTCGGGTTCGAGCTTGGAGTGTCAACCACCAAGGTTGCTGGTCTCGAGCTTGGACAACAGTCAGGCCTTGGCATCCTCTTCGGCCTGGGGTTTGATGGCTCGTCTAACGGCCGCGTGCTGTCCCGGGTAGTCTTGGGCCCTCGAACTCGGTCCTGCCACGTTTCCACCCCCCTGATCTCCTTGCTCGATTTGCTTAATCGACGACAAACCCTCACGCGCCAGAGCGGTGCTAACACACAACTCCCAGGCAAGGACATGTACGCGTGCTCCGAGCTCCTCACGGTCGGCGGCATTGCCAAGACGTTCACCGACGTGCTCGGGTGCACGTTTGACACGCAGCACCGCACGCGCGACGAGTTTATGAACGACAAGACGATCGACCCCGAGATCTTCAAGACGTACATGGTGTACATGCGTGGGTGAGTCGTTGTTTTATGTGGATACATAGTATACGTCCACCTCGCCACCTCCAGTCCGCGCCCACTTCCCACCGCCTTTCATGCCATACCCACTCCACTCGACGTCCACTTCGCATTCCGAGTCCACTGTACCTCACTCGACACCACCGGCATTCTTGGCTTCATACCAACTTCACATTTCCCCACGCACCAACTCCACCCCCCTTCCCCTCCCCTCTGCACCCCGACTTCCCACATTCCCCCCCCACCGCCATCCCACACTAACACGCAGCATGCTCAAGCGCGACCCCGCCATGTCCAAGAAGATCGTCCCCGACCAGTGGGACCTCGCGGCCTGGGTCAAGCACTCGGAGACCCTCCTCCGCAAGAAGTTTGACTGCTAGGCGCCAACGTCAAACGCAGACACTTCCACATGTCTGCCCCCGTGGTCGTGTTATGGTCTCTGGTAGTTGGAAAACATGTGCTCGGCCGCTCTGGGCCGGGTCGAGTCGAGTCTGAAGCTATGTACACGCGTCATTATGCAAGTCATCTGAAGTTGCTTCTTGTGTTCGTCATTCTGTTCGTTCCTGCAGCAGGGCTGGCTCTGGCTATGACACTGCTCTCTATTCCATCTCAAGCCTGATCGGCCTCTTTGGCATGGCTAGCAACCTGCATTGTGGCGCGACTAGACTCTTCTCCTGCCTGTCGGATTCGTGACAGCTCACCAAACTCTGCCCCAGCCCCCCACCCGCCATCCTGCAGCCTACATCCTGAATAGAGTCTTCGTCTCCGACAGTCCTTTGCTTGTGCCTCTACACCACCGTCTTCAGACCACGCGTCTTCTTCTCTTCCTCGTTACCAGCTTACTTCTTCCTGTTCTCCGTCTTCCCTCCCAGCTGCCTCGTCTCCCTGGCTCTTTGACATGCCCGTCCCATCGTCCTCGTCTGCAATTTTCTTGGCCACATAGCGTACCGGGTTATACACAAAGACGCCCCCGACCGAGTAGCAAGCACAAACACGCGCAAGCAGTCCAGGCAGCTACTGGAGGGCATCCATGATCATCTTGAACACGACCAGGTCCTCTTTTGCTGTCCGTCAGCCCAGACTAGACCGCACGCTGCGTCCCGATTCCACACCCCTCACCCCCCCCCCGCCCACCTCCCCATCCCCTCACCCTCCCTTCTGCCACCATTCCCCCCCCCACTCCCCCGCGCCCCCCACCCACTCGCCCCCCCACTCGACCACCAACCCCCCCCCCCCCCCCGGGGCCCCGATCCCCATACCCCGATTCCCACCAAAACACCTCACTACTCACCATCAGCAGGGTCCGTCTTGACGTGTGCACCGCGCACGACGGCGTCGTACAGCGCCTTGTACTCGAGCAAGAACGCGTCCTCGTACGTCGGGCGCAGGATCTCCTCGCTGTGGTCGCCGTTGGGCTTGGTGGTGAGGATCGTCGCCGTGATGGGGAGGCCGCGGACGAAGGGTCTGGGTGTTAGCTGTTGGTGTGTGGGTCTTATCGTCGGGACGATGGGCGGATGAGAGGACAAATGCGCTCGTAGTGTACGCAAAATCTGGTGACGATGGTGGTCGATAGAAAATGCAGCGCCGGGCCGTTGCTCACACCCCACATGCTGCACCTCCTCCGCGCATACCGCGTCGCGACTCCTCAAGGAGCCCCCCGCTCCATACTCCATTCTCACTCACGTATCATACGTCACCTTGACGCGCTTGTCGCCCGTATACACCTCGACATGGGCGTCAAACACGCGCACGTCGTCGATCCCTACTTCGTAGTAGGCCGTAAACCCGTCGCTGCCGTCAGTTGTTATCTCTTCCAGCCACAACCGCAACCGCATAAATATACCCGCTTGGTACTGTAACCCCACCCCCCCGACCCAACTTACTACTCAAACAAGACCCAGATCCACTGCGCATCCGGCCCGCGCGCCGCCCCCACGACGCGCCCGGGCATGCCGATCAGCTCGCGCATGGCGCTAATGTCATGGCTCGACAGGCCCGTCAGGAGGCCCCACGTCGCGCGGTCGAGGGCATTGTCCGCGCGTTCGCCGAGGGCCTCGTGGAGCATGCGTGATGAGAGGGCTTGGCGGTCCGCGATTGCAGAGGCTGGTGTGTCTGAAAACTGTATCAGCAACGCAGAAAGGGAGTGAGGGGAGTCCCGTGGCTGGTACCCGAGCCGGCGGTTGATAGCTGCCGATTGGCAGGCGATGGCACGCAACGACACAGGCTACATACTGCACGCAACGACGCGCCGGGGGCTACTATACATACCCGTAAACTTTTGCGGGAACGAGCCGCTCTGCTCGACGAAAAAGTCGTTTTGTCCGATCAGGTCGCGCACGCGCACTGCTGTCAGCATATTCCAGCGGCGGAGCCGCTCGTGTTTTCCCAACCGAAGATGGCGCTCGGCGTCAACATTCTCTGGCGCCCTCCCCTCCTCTCCCGTCCCCCTTCTGTCCCCCCCCAACCCTCCTCAACCCCCATTCCTCCCGCCCCCCACCCGTCTCAAACCTGGAGACCCCACCCACACCTCCGCACCCCCACCCCTCACCCCGGCGTAAAACCCCCACCCCCACCGCACACCCCAGGCTCAAGGCCCCGCCCCACCCACAACGCACCATACCGAATGGCCCCCTTGGGCGTCTCCCGCACGACGTCCCGGACGCGCAAGAACGCTTCGGCATACCGCCGCATCGTGCCGACAAACACGACCTTGTTTGCCTTCTTCTGCGCGGCCTCGATCTCGGCCGCGCCCGCGATGCTCAGCGCCATGGGTTTCTCGACAAAGACGTGCTTGCCTGCTTCGAGGGCGGCGGTCGTGTGTGCGACGTGATACTCGCTGCTGCGTCAGTGGTGGGGTTTGGGGTGCCGGGAGATCGGTGGGGGCGGAAACACCGAGGTCGCGACTAGGACCCATGGTTGATGCCCTTGAATATGCAGTCAAGGGCTAAAGAGTCGTTGGCCGCATGGTCTAGCCTCGTGCTCTATTCTCTGCAGACTCGTACTGTGTCCAGTTCGGGGAGAGCACGGGGACATGTCCTCGGTCCTCATCCGCTGCAAGTCGACCATCATTGATCACATTCGTGAACGGTGGCTACCCCATCGTCCTTCCCACTCCAACCCACGAAAGTAAGCGGTCAGGCCGTGGTTTAGCCCAGGTGCTCCAGCACGAAAGCCTTCCAGCACGCCCGCCATCAGTGCAGATCTTAGAGCATAACAAAGTCAAGGCGCGACATCCCAGTCGCTAGCCAAGATGCTTATCGCAACGCCCAGCACTCCGCCCTCTCCCCCCTCACCCCTCCACATCCCACAACCCCCCACACCCCGCCCCGCATCCTCCGCCGCCCAACCCCTCTCGGACTCACTCTGCACTCATAACCATGACCAAGTCGACATCCTCAGCATCCGCGAGCATGGCGCCAATGTCAGTATACGTCCTGCCCACATTGAACTTTGCGCTCGCGTGCTGCAGGGCGGCGGGTGACACGTCCACGAGCGCGACGACGCGGAAGAGGTGCGATGCGAGGAGGAGGTTGGGGAGCTGGCGGGCGTCAGCGTCGGCGTCGGCCTCGGTGTCGGCGTCAGGAGGATGTGAGGGGTGCTGTTAGGAACGCTGGGGCGGGTGGGACGTTTGGGCAGGAACGTGTGCAAGAGGTTTGACGAAGATGTGGACGTGCCCACCAGACGAGGTGTTCATGGGACCAGGTGGCGATGGACGTCAGGGGTGGAGGTACGCACATGGTTGTTCAGCGCGACGAGACCGACGCCGACGACCTGGGGTCAGCGGTGTTGAGGATGCGACGTACGGCCACGCGGAGGACGGGGTCGGAGGATTCAGAGGAGCTCATCGTGGTCGTGTTGGCTGACGTTGAGAAGAGTGCAGATGGACAATGAGTGCGATGACGATGGGGTTGGCGTAATCTACACAGTCGGCCCGGGCCGGCGCTTCAGGCACAACGGGCCGATACCACGGCTAGCGACTGCCACGCTCGTGGTCACTGGTGCGTCCAAGCAACACATCATGCTCGATTGCTCCAGACCATACGGCAGACAATGTAGCTTCTTACCACTCAAGTGCTGAGCAGGCAGTACGCAGCGCGCGCTACTGACGCCCAATCTTATACACCAAGCAGCACAACAAGCACGGCAGCCGACGACGCCGCTACCAATATTGACCTCCCACACACTTCCCCAGGCCAAGAACCGCTCTGCCCGCATGTTGGACAAACCTACTGATACACTGCATACCTCTACACTCTAGTCCTGCATGCCCAACCGCCTCTTCTCCGCCAGGAGCTCCTGTTCGCGCACGCGCAACTCGGCCTTTGCCAGTGCGCTTGCCTGTTGCTTTGAGGGCTGGTGGTAGAGCACTGGGGAAGATATCGCAGCGGGCGAGGTTGTCGAGGGTGACAACCGTGGGTAGAACGTATTTCAGAGGGAGTCGAGCGAAGGATACCCCGAAGGATCAATCGATTGTGCCGTTGAACAGTGAACGGGAGATTTGTTTTGGGTCGATTTGGCAAAATTTCGACATAGAAGGCACCGCGGTCCCAAGAGCACGAGCACACGAATGAGGATTGAGGGAAGAACAACACGAAACGGGTCGAGTAAACAGCGAGCAGCGTCAGCACAATCCCATGACACCACCTGCTCAACGCACCGACAATGTACCGCTCCATGAGGTGGAAGCCGTTCAGGTTGTTGATGGCGTCCTTGGCATCGTCGGGGCTCTCATACACGACATACGCCGTGCCCTTGGTCTTGAGCTCGGACGAGTTGCCCATCCGCACCTGCCGGATCGGGCCGTACTTGCCAAACAGGTCGTACAGGTCGGGTCCCGTGATGTTGAAGTTGCTGGCGTTAGCTAATCCACACTAGTGGGTCTATAGCTCACAGATTCCTGACGCTGTGAAGTTGTCAGCACCATAGCGAGCACACCTTCGACAACTTACAAGAGCGTTCTCGATGTCAGGGGATCCCTGGGTGCTTGCGACATGGTGGCAAAGGGGGGAAGGTCGACGAGGGGGAGGTGAGGGGATGAGCTGCCGCGCAGCTGTGGGAATGACTAGAGTGCACTGTTCGACGGTCGGAGGTGCAGGGATGCGTCCTAACTATGTCGTTTTTGAGGTCGTGAGTGATAGTGGTGCCGAGGTGTGAATGTTGGTGGCGATGAAGAGTTGTTGTCAATGTTGTCAATACGTCAACCCCTCATACATACAACTGGTGCGGACAGACGCGTGCATGCACAAAGTCACCGAGATGGATGAGTTGGATTTGATCCCGCTAATCGTTGGGATAAATGATCAGAAAATCGGTTGCATGAATTCCGTGCCTGGGCGCTAGGGGGGGGTCCTAGGCTTGCGGAAATCTTTGGCAGCACGAGCAGCGCGCGGCGCATGAGTGCAGGCAGAGTCGGCGGTCAACGAGATGGGATGGATCGAGGAGGAGGGAGCATCATCATCTTGATCATCTCTCTAGACCTAGACAAAAACTAGACACACAAAAATGGCGACCGTCACGCTCCCCCTCACGATCCCCGCCGCGCCCTCCGGCTGGACCAAGCCCGCCGCCACGGGCAAGCCGTCGGCGCCGCGCGAGTACCAGGTGTACCCCGCTGGCCCGAGCTACATTTCGTACGCGAGCCGCGAGCTGCTCCAGCGCTCGTTTGAGGAGCACGACGAGGCGACGTCGTCGGCGCGTGCTGCTGCCGCTGCCGCTGCGGCCAGCAACGGCGACGAGGTGCTGTACCCGGGTCTCGGCGAGGAGGTCGAGGACAAGGACCTGCTCGCGTCCGACCCCAAGGAGTGGAAGAAGCAGGACCACTACGCGGTTCTTGGTCTTGGCCACCTCCGTTACGCCGCCACCGACGACCACATTAAGATTGCCCGTGAGTCAGCTAGGGCGAATGTCGAGCCAGAGCTGACTTGTTAGACCGCCGCAAGGTGCTCCGCCACCACCCGGACAAGAAGGCCGACCACGACGACGGCTTCTTCAAGTGCATCCAGAAGGGTATGCTAGTCGTCTCCGGCGGATATGGTAGCTGACAAGCAGCGCACGAGTCGTTGAGCAACCCCGAGAAGCGCCGGCAGTTTGACTCTGTCGACTGGAACATTGCCGACGACGTTCCGGACCCGAAGAAGGTGCCTGCGGACAAGTACTGCGAGGTGTTTGCGCCGATCTTTGTGCGCGAGGCGCGTTTCTCCAACATTCAGCCCGTTGCCGAGTTTGGCGGCCCCGACGCGTCCAAGAAGGACGTCGAGGGCTTCTACGACTTCTGGTACAACTTTGACTCGTGGCGTTCGTTCGAGTGGCACGACAAGGAGGCCAACGAGGGCTCGGACTCGCGTGACGAGAAGCGTTTCACCGAGAAGAAGAACAAGGCCGAGCGCACGCGCCTCAAGAAGGAGGACAACACGCGCCTGCGCACGCTTGTCGACTCTGTGCTCGCCAACGACCCGCGCATCAAGCGCATCAAGGAGGAGGAAAAGGCCGCGCGCCTCGCCAAGAAGAAGGGCGGCGCCAAGCCCAACGGCGCCGCCGCACGCCCCATGTCGGCCGCCGAGAAGAAGAAGGCCGAGGCCGAGCGGAAAAAGGCAGAGGAGGACAAGAAGAAGGCCGACGCCGCTGCCAACCAGGCCTCCAAGGCCGACCGCGAGGCCGCCAAGAAGGCAAAGGAGGCCGCGCGCAAGAACCTCAAGAAGTGGAAGAAGGCCGTCGCCGCAGTCATCACCGCCTCCAACTACTTCCAGCCCGAGGGCACCGCACCCACCCCGGCCGTCATCGAGAAGCAGCTCGCAGAGCTCGACTCGATCGTCGAGCTCTCCGAGCCAGAGGACATCAAGGTCCTCAAGGAGAAGATTGAGGCCGCAGGCAAGGGCGACGCCGCAAAGGACGTCCTCAAGGCCCGCGTCGCCGCCCTCGGCGACAAGGGTGCCGGCAAGTTCGCCGAGTTTGCGTAAAATCCCGTAGACTTGCTAGCGTAGACGAGTCATCTCTGGGCCGATGTCATCTGGACCACATGGGTTGCTCTTGATTACAACATGCTGCATTGCTGATGTCTGATCCACCAACAGGCCATTGACGCATTTCTCCACCGCTCTTGCACTGCTGTGAGCGCATGTCTTCAAGCACAGGTCCAAGGCTCGATCGCATACAGGTGGAAATCGAAAGTCCGGAGAGTTGCCGCCGCTTTTGACTCCAGGACGAGTTCGGACGCTCGACACACCATGCACAAAGACGCTCCGAAGCACGATGAGATAGCCCAACAGCTGTCATACAAGCAAACGATTTCAGATTTGATAAGCCGTAGACGTTGCGGGGGTTCTCTGGTCACTTAACTTCTGGTGGTATAAATTCTAGACAGTACCTGGTGCGAATCTGCGGGAGGGACGCTTCCCGTAGGCTTGAAAGGTGGCGAGGGTCTCGATCCCCATCTGTCCGTTGGTCCACTTCGGAAACCAGTCCGGTCCCAGTCCGGCATCAGTAAGTCTTTTTTGTTGCTCGACGCCGTGTGAGCCAGCGCTTGTTGCCGTGCAAATTGGCTCATCCAGACCATCTTACAGACTCTTTCATGGCTACAATAAAATGCATCTGTCATACGATCTAGTTGCAATGGCATACATCCCGCTTATCGCCAAGTCGGGCACAAATGAGGGGGGTCTATCTAGTCCTATCCGACATCGCTGGCGTTTGCGCTCGTGGCGAGCGGGTGCCGGCGCTGTCGACCAGCCATGGGCTCGAGACGGCGTTTAATCTCCTTTAACGCCTTTGTCTGGGGGCGCCATGCGAGGATGCTCTGCTTGAGGTCCTGGAGCTCAGCGGGGAAGAGGTCCTTGACCTCTGGTGCGTCGACGATTGCGCGCATAATCCACGGCAGCTCAAAGTCGTTGCGTGCTTCGCGGGCAGCAAATGGCTCCACTGTGAGTGGTGGGAGAGGGTGCGATGCCGGTCCAGCGTGGAACAGGTACTGCACAGCCAGCGAGTAGCAGCCTAGCTCCTCGTACGGCGTCGAGTGCCCGACACCCGTAAGTGAGCCGGCTGTGGCTTCCGAGAGATGCTCGACGAGGCGCTGGTCATCGATCCCCGAGTTTCGCAGCATGAATGCAAAGCACAGCAGGTTGGTCATAAAGTCCGATGCCGAGTAAGACGCGCCGTCGACGTAGAGGGCGCGCAGGAGCAGTGGGTGGACGGCTGTTGAGAAGGAAGCACCATAGATCGGGACGACCTGGTCATTGAGCGACGAGAGGAGGACGAGTCGCACTTCGTTCTCGAGCACCATTGCCAGTGCGCGTTGGTACGCCTGGCTAACCGCGCTCTGCGAATCCTGGAACTCGAACAGTTCACGAGCTGCCGCGTTTTCAAACCAGTGCAGGTAAGGCTGGATGACGTTGGATGTCGAGATGGAAAAGTGCGGGCCAAGATGAACGCCACACATGGCGAGCATGCACACCTTTTGCCGGCCGCCCTCGGCACCGGATAGCTGCGCAGCCAGCCGTCGTCCCTTCTTCGAGTCCTCGGACGGCATGATGGCGATTGGCCCAAAGCCCCACTCGCACCGCGCGACGGCATCGCGGTTGAGTGCAGTGCGGATGTGGCCTTGGGCAATCATCCGCGAGATCAAGTGGGTGGTGACAATGCACCCCTGCGAGTGCGCGGCAAAGAAGATTGCGTCGGCGCGACGCAGATCGTTGATCCACGCCGGGTTGGAGAGGTACGATTTGTACAGCTTGTCGACGCGGTCCTCGATCGTGCCTTCGCCCTCCAGGGGAATGAGCGTGAGCCTGATCTCACTCGAGTCGACGCCCTTTTCATTGAAAAACTTCTTGACCGCATCGCCCATCATGGTCGCAAACTTGACCGAAGTGCCAGTGGGTTCACCGATAACGCTGATGTTAGCTGCTGAGCAGGCAAGGCAACGCACGATGTGAGCATCTTTGCTGGGAACCATCCGTGTACTCCGACGACAACAACCCGTTTGACATTCTTCCAGCCGTCGTCTGCGTTCCCATCGCCAAGGCCGATGCGTCGGGGAAGGTTGGCGCCCACGTCTCGACCCTCCTTCCGACCGCGCGTCTCGTCTGGTGATTCATTCTTGTCGCCGCCGTAGACGTAGTTTGTTACCGCACCCAATGCACGCCAGGTGGCAGAGGAGGCCGCCGACTGTTGGGTCCGAGGCAACAAGGAGCGTGGTGGACGGTCAAAAGTCATCTCAAACGACGGAATGATAAAGTTTGGTTGCTTTGAAGCCGCCTGTGGTGGTGCCGGGAGGGCAGAAATCGACTTTGTCGACCGATGCCCGCGCTCTACCTGAGCGACGCGGGGTGAAGGTGGGACGGGGTCGACGCTCGAGTGCGCAGATGACGCATTGGACACCCGCCGCGTGCGGGACTCGACTGCCAAGTTGGTTGAACGTCTCTTTGCGAGCCCCTTGGACCCAGACGGTGCCCGAATCGATGCCGCAGCGATAGTCGAACCAGAAATGACAGCCGCATCTTTGGCAGCAATCATTTCCCTGGAAGTTACGTCCTTGGAGGCCGACTTCTTGGCTCCCACTGCTGTTGTCGCATCCTTCTTTGGTTCTGCGTTGAGCGCCGGAGAATCTTTCGGAGTGGCATGGCCCTCGTCTTTGGCAGAGGCTTGGGTCTCTGGCGCAGGAAAGTTGGGGTCGTGCTCAAAGTCCATGACCTCTTCACGACCCGTCTCGCCGCTCTTGCGTCCCTCAGCAAGTGACCTGGTAGAAGCGGTAATCTTCTTCTGGCTTGCGCGGAACGCGAGGTAGCTCAGCCATCCCGCTGTGGACGAAGACGAGGTCGCGTGTTGCGAGGTGCGCGAAGATACAGGTGTCAGACCCGGCGCGTGCGAGATAGCGGACAACGCTGCATGTTCAGGTTGCTGCTCAGGCAACTGCTTCTGGTCTTGCTGCACCTGCTCCACCGGTGGCTCCGTTGCTTGAGGGGGTGGAGAGGGTGGCTGGACGACGGATTCCTCCTGGGACGGTGACGAGGCGGGTTTCTGGTCGGCCGCAGGATCTGTTGGTTCGACCACGAGTGCAGTCTCGGACGGAGCGGGAGGGGAATGCACGTGGGGAGGGGGACCGGGCGGTGGAGCGTTGGAATACACAAACGAATAGAAGTACGATCCCCACCCTGCAGGAGGAGCGTTATCCTCTGCAATGTCGCGGGAAGTTGCAGGAGCGTCGTTGGGAGTCACAGGCCCATCGTTGGAAGTCGCCGTGTCGACCTCAGTGTCCACCGCCTTATCTGTGGCTGTGGCGTCGTCTGTGGTGACAGATGGCCCCTGGTCGGACCTAGAGACCTTGGTCGTAGAGGAGTCGGTGGCGACTGGTGCTTGAGTGCGTCCAGATTTCGAGGCGGGGCGCTTTGAGGGTGCCGATTCCTTGCGAGTGGAGGCAGGTGGTGCATGGGGAGTGGTAGTCGCTGCAGATGGGATGACGGCAGCCACAGCGGTGGCGTCTTCCTCCGCCTTCCTCCGCTTTGTGTTGTCACGAGCGCTGCCGTTGGTAACAGCACTGCCATTCGACGTGACACTGGCGTGCGATTTGGCCGTTTCGAGGGAGCGATGGTCCTTGCCGTTCACCATGGAAGCGGCGGGAGGAGGCTCCGTGGCCTGGTCTGTTGCCGCGACAGCTGGCGCTGCCGGCCGTGCGTCCGAGATGGAAGCAGGTCTAGATGGCGTGCTGTCTCCCCACAGATACGACCTCCACCCGCGACTCGGTGTGGCCGGTGGCACGCCGGGTCCTGGTGGTGCGAGAGTAGACGTGGACGGTGCCGCGTCCATTTGTGACTCAGAGGTAGTGTCGTGTGGAAGTGGTGGTGATGACGATGATGCATTGGGAATGGATGTGGGTAGCTCGTGACCGGTCGACTGTGCCCGCACGGCCGGGAGCATCTCGGAGACTGTCTTGTCTTCAGTGGGGGAGGTATCGCTGCGATGGGGCACGTTAGGCTCGCCACTTTCTCCTGGCTCGTGCGCCGGTAAAGACTGTGCAGATGCAGGGCCTAATGTCGGTGCACCGCGGTTGACACCATCCTCCTCGTCTGGAGGACGTCGTTGGGCAAGGGGGTTAGACGAGTCGGCGTGTCCATCGCAGTCGCGAGCTTTACCCTTGTCCCTTCTGGGGAACGAGGGCGCTGGCGAGTTCCAACGTAACCACGCACCAGACGACTTTGGATCGACTTTGCGTGGTTGTGGAGTGGACATCTCGGCACGTTCTGGTGGTGGTGAAGGGGTAGAGGAAGTGGGACGCGTGTCGGGTGTGAGATGTCGATCGAAACGTGGACGACGGGGCCGAGATGGGCCTGCTTCAGGCTGAGGGTCACCTGGTTGCAGCTGGGGTGGAGCGGACACTGCCGGCTCATCCTCTTCTGGCAGTACTGGCGAAGCACCAACTCCAGAGGGGTCACCCCGCATAGACGCCAGTGTCGCTGCACTTGAGCGGCGCGAGCGCAACCCCATCCGCTCACCGGCGGTATCGCGATCGAGCTGGCGGGAAAGAGCCTCTTCACTCGGCGACGCCCCGATGGCGTGCCGGCGTAACGATGCCGGTGCCGATGGTGGGAGCGCATCACCGACGGCAAATACAAGCGAGACGTGTGGGCTCTGTACGCGTGGACGCGAGCCCGGGACACGGAGTGCTGGTGGCGGGCGCCGAAGGGAGGCGGTGGAGGGCGCCAAGGAAGGAGGACGAGAGCGGCGATCGGTCATCCTGCGCGTGGTCGTGGAGCGTTTACAACATGGTCACAATGCAAGGTCGAGCGTAGGAATGAAATGTTGAACGAGGAGCGGGGGCCAAGATGTTGAGCGAGACGAACGTGTGGTGTTGGGGTGATGCTAGCGATGGCGGTGTTGTTGGAGGATCAAATGGTGGTGGTGACAATTGGTGGCAGAGTGGCACGTTGGGGCCACCCACCGCCCACAGTCCAGTGTGTGTACCAGCGTACCAGCGGGCTCTGCGTGCGGCCTGCGGCCCAGCCACGCTGTGCATGCTTGCTGGCTGTCCCTCCCACTAGCCACCTGCCTTCCCTGCCAATCCATACGTCACTCGACATTAACGGAATCAAATAAATGGGGGCAGGGAGAAACATTACCCCACCGGTGCCTGTTTTACCCCGCCTCCACTCTTGCACCACGCGCATCTTCAAGTCATCTTGGATAACCAACCTTCTTATAAAGCACTGGTTCCCACGACGACGACAACCCCTCTCGCGTTTGCACAGTCCATATCTCCACACTCACCATGGACAAAGGTGCGCCCCATCCCTCGTACTGTCCTCATACTAGCTGCACGCCTTGGACTCGAAAGTACCGTGCGCCTGAGCTCGGGCCACACCATGCCTCGCTTGGGGTTTGGTGTGTATCAAGCCAGAGGCGACGAGTGCCGAGACGCCGTCACGAGCGCACTCAAGGATGGATATCGTCACAGTAGGTGTCCTGATATTCATGGTGTCCTGATATTCATCGTGTTCACCCATACAGTTGATAGTGCGCAAGCATACCACAATGAGACTCGTGAGTATGCAATTGTTGAGCTGAGCTCATTGCAGTCGTTGGCAAAGGTCTCGAAGCATCTGGTGTCCCGCGTTCGTCCATCTTCGTGACGACCAAGTTTATGCCAGGCCACAGCGTGCCGACTGTGGATGAGGTTTACACTCAGCTCGCACGCTCCCCCTCGCGCTTCTTCCCCAAGAGCGCAAAGGAGGATGCCTACATCGACCTATTTTTAATCCACGCGCCGCGGCCCAACGCTGCCGCTCGAGCTGTGCATTGGGAGGCCCTGGCTCGCGCGCAGAAAGAGGGCTGGGTCCGCGACATCGGTGTCTCCAATTTTGGGGTAAAGCACCTCAAGGAGCTTCCGGGTCCCAAGCCTGCAGTCAACCAGATCGAACTTCATCCGTGGTGCCAGCAGCGTGACATTGTCGACTACTGCAAGGCGAATGACATTGTCATCCAGGCGTACTGTCCCATCGTGCGTGCCAACAAGCATCGTCTCGAGGACCCCGTCATTGTCGACATTGCCAAGAAGCACGGCAAGTCAGCCACACAGGTCCTCCTCCGATGGAGTCTGCAAAAGGGGTTAGTCTGTTTGTGGCTTGCGGTGCACCACCACCACCACCACCACCACCACCACCACTGACATCAGTTTCGTGCCTCTGCCCAAGAGCGTGACACCGTCGCGTATCAAGGACAATATGAACCTGTACGACTTTGAGCTGGGCACGGATGACATGGCAAAGATCGACGCACTCGACGAGGGCAGCTCGGGGGCGTGCTCGTGGAACCCTGTCGACTCGGAGTGAGGACGAAAAGCCACCCACTGCGCCACAAACAAGCCCAGTCCCGATCAGACGACTCTTCAGAGAACGGACAAGCAATGCCAAGCGCTATCTCTAGTATGCACAGCTATTAGCCCAAAAGATCGGCCGGGGTTTGTTCAAAGACGTGTTCCACTTTGATTGTGGCTTGGATGGCAGTGCAGCGACTGGCACGTTGGTGGGACATGATTGCGTGTGACTCACCACAGCTCACCCTAGGAATCTTGACGCGGCAAGCTGGGTGCGAGCGTCAGCTGCTCCGAGGTTGTTCGGTTGCGCAAAATGACCACCTCGCAGATACATAAAGATGACACGTCGGCCCCTTCAGCTCTCCCCTTCAAAGAAAAAACAACAACTCAAAAAAAGCGACCTGTCGCCCCTACCACCCCGTACGCGTACGGTTTCATTCGACGCGTCGACGACAGCCTGCGCCTTGGTACTCGAGCAACGTCAATCGCCTCGCCGCCATGAGCGACGACGAATTCCTCTGCCGGGGCGATGATTACGGGAACAACGCAGGTTGTAAGTCCCCTATCCTCTCCGTTCAAAGCCACTGTTGGGGTCTGCATCTTTCCTCCCACTTCCTTTCTCCGTGGCTGTGCCCTCCGTAGATTCCCGGCTGAGACTAGACCCTTGCGTACCTCACGAGGAGGTCGATGCCGAAGGTGGAGTGTGGGTGGTGTGCGAGTACTGCGACGAGGAGTTGGTGTGAGCGCTGGGTGTGCTGCGGGTCAAGCGATTGATGGGGCCAGGTGGTCGCGTGCACGTCGTGCACCTCGCCGAGTTTGCTGGAATGTGCAAGGAAAATCAGGATGCAGGACCTTAGCAATGAACAAGCAAGAACAGAGGACACCACGGCAAGCGTGTTCGCGGCGCGCCGAACGAGCACCGCATCTGTGCTCAGGAACGGCGCCACAATGGCGAGACCTGGCTGGATGGCAGGCAGCGTCCGCGCATACTACCTGCTGCCTTCTGTCTTCTGCATGCTGACAGAGCACTTGTGCGTTTTGCCCATTGCCTGAAACCTCGTTGCACGCGTTGCATCGTCATGTAGGACGCTGCGCATCGAGCAAGGAGCGCCACATTCCGACGGCGATCATCAGAATGGCCGCCTTTTTTTCTCGTTGCGAACGTCCTTGGGAGCATGACGAACGCTCCAGCTGAGATCGTGGTCTGTGCCCATTTCTGACCTTGCTGCCCAAGTCTCCTGCGGCCACTTCCTCACCCCAGAAGCGCGACATGTGCTTTACACCACAACCCTGCTGGGATGCTCTGTCACAAGCCACGCAGATGGGCAGAGCCCCCCCGTACTATGCCACAGTCACGTTCGAGCTGCATTAATTGCATTCCACGACAGGTCGCCTGCCGGACACATCACTGTGAGAAAAAATGTCAGTGGCGCTCCAGGAGGTCGGTGCGCTAGGGTTGGTCTTGATGTGCCATTTCGAGTGACATTCTTTTTATTTTAATTTTACTTCGAGAGATTCGCTCACACGCATACACGCCCAGCCGCGCTCCGCGCGCCCTGCACAACGTGCCATTTTCCTGAGTCAAAACGCTACCTTCACACCGGAGGTGCGTGACTTGTGGTATTGCGGTATGCTCCGTGGAGTTTGAGTGCGCGCACGGGCTTTCAAGGGTGAGACACCAGCTACAGAGGTGTAGCTGTCCGTGTATTCACACTTGGATTGCCATTTCACCATGCGCGTTACATGTGGGTAAAGTAAGCCTTCAAGGTATCGGCCTCACCACACACATGTGGCACATTGCTGTTCCATGCACCGTGGCCCTTAGCTACGTGAGGGTAATTGGCCAGAGCCGACTGCGCTGATTCAGAGAAAAATAACCTGGCCCTCTCCGATACTCTGGTACTCTGGTACTCTGTTACTGGTCCGCGCTGCTTGCCTACACTAAAACACCTAAAACTGTAACATAATTGTCGCGTGGTAGAACAAAACGCAGTTATGTACGGGGCCGTGGTGAAAACACCATAAGGCAACGAGGACATTGCTCTTTGGATGAGGCAGGCTGTGGGGCCGTATGTTAGCGACGGACGCAACGTGGTTGCCTCACCATCCCGTGTAGGTGGGTGCGAGGTTGGACTGCGGTTATCCCTGGAACGAGGCTGTTGGTCAGTCCAACCATCATAAATGTCGGGACGACACGTTGGAGGATAAAATCCTTAGTCGTCTCGAGGATCCTCGTTCCACAAACCAACATAATTCCCCTACTCCCAAATAATTCCAGCCTAAAAGCTGAAGACCTCCGAACCTGACAAAGAAAGATGGACCACCTATATCCGGGACAGGAATATGCGCCCTGCTGCCTAGGCGAACCCGACACTGGCTACAACCGGGGCTGTAAGTGCACCCGGGGAGAGAGGAGTGTAGGCGGATAGATAGTCCATATGCGCATGTGGAGGAACGAGCTGACCTGCAGACATGTGCGTGCTCGACTGGGTCGACGACGACGACGGCGTGGAAGGCCACTACGTTTGCATGTTCTGCGACTCGTGGCTGCTGTAGGCGCCCACGTTTAGGAGTTACAAAGCGCAACGGGCGTTCTCCCACGGTGTGTAGATGGTAATAGGGGTATGGAGAGCATTGTGGTGGCGTGTCTTAATCGGTTCAGCACCCATGCAGGTGAAGAAAGAGCCAGGGCTGGAGTATCACCCTTGGATGCACGGAGCAGACCTTTGTCACCCCTGGACCGTGGCTGTGGAACGTGGTGGCGCCACCGCCCGATCAGTGCGGAAGATTCCATGGGTCTCGCGGCCGCCTCACCAAGGTCTTGCCTATGTGTCGGGCAAAATGTCAAACGGGTGTGATGTGATGAGCGCGTTGTACCGCCTTGCGATGAGGTGCTGTGATCAAGTGCTGTAAGAGGGTTTTGTACCTCTTTGTGATGAGGTGCTGTGATGAAGTGCTGTGATGAAGTGCTGTGATAATGACCTGTGATGGAATGCTGTGATGAGCGTATTGTACCGTACCGCCTTGTGATGAAGAGCGGCGATGGCGCTGTTGTTGCACTGCTGTACCTCATTGTGATGGTGATGGCAGACTTACCGCGGCACATGCTGTCCTTTGTCCTCAACATACTACCAGTATAAATAAGTCCAGCCAGATGCGGAACGGAGGTCACCTCACCACCACATCTTCGCACCACAGCCACTACAATCCACATCATGGCCGTCTCCTGGGAAGACCTCATTGAAATCTTTGGCGAATGCGAAGGAGACCACGAGGGAAACAACGAGGGTTGTGAGTTACCTGAAATTGTATGCTGCAGCCGTTTCTGATAGCAACCAAGACCCTTGTCGGCCTGAGCTCGCGTGCGATGGCAACATGCGTTGCCACTTCTGCGACGAAATGACCTACCCCGACGACTACTAGAAGCCGGGCGGGAGTAGATGGTTGGCACGCACTCTGCGTCTGCCACAAGTACTCGAGTACACCACAATGCACGAGTGCAAGTAGAGAGCCAAATCTACGTTTAGAATATGCATGAGTGGCGACCTGTCTGAGGTGTAAAGGAGGGGAGAAGGAAGTAAATGCGTTTGTGTGTCAAGACATCTGCTGCCATCTCCGATGGACACGGAGAGGGCAAGATGCAAAGGACCCGAGGCGTTTCGGACACCGAGCCGTTCTTCAGATGATGTGCGGCGGCGCCGAAGCAGCGTTTCCTCCTCTTTGTGCCGTGGCACGCGGAATATGCAGCAGGTGAATGTTCGCACGCGCCTGTGCCCCTTTGTGTATTGCTTGCAGACTCTGTGCACGTTCCCCCTTTGCCTCGTTGCTGCTAGTTTGCGTCCCGCTTGGTATTGCAAAACGCCACCGGCACGGGACGCCACAGAACCAAGCACAAAGATGAACCCAGTTCTTACGCTCCTCCACTCCCTGCCACTCTGGAGAGAATTGCAGAGCAGAGGGGATCAAAAGGAAGGCCACTGTCAAAGGAACTCGAATCGATTGTGCAGAAGCAATGAGCAGGTATACATTACTCCCAACCAACCCATTGTACCACTGATCATCCAACTCCCCGTCCAAAAGTCATGATTGGAACCCTTCCTCTTCCTCAACCTCCCACCATGCCTGCACGCCAACGCCACGTACCCTCACCCCCTGAAGGCTCGCACCAAGCAAACTCGCACTCGTCCGCCCCGACACTGCACACTTCCCGCACGCACGCGTTACGCCCGCAGCCTGTCGACCACACGCTCTCGCACCCAGTCATGGGTGCGGCGGCGCGCGCCCCGCGTCAACCAGTGTCCCTTTCCCACACGTCACACGACGACAAGGAGAATATCCCGCCCCCGCGGATCATGGGCGCACATCCACAGCAAGGCTTTCACCCTGCGAGTACGTCGTATATGCCGAGTGCTTTGCCCCATGCTCGGCTGCAAGTTGACGCCAGACCACTGTGTGCCCCTGGACCAGGACGCGGCCCTACTTGTCTGTCGGTACTGTGGTGAGGTGATTCCGCGTAGTTAAACGCGTGTCTGAATGAGGCTCGTGCGCTCGTAGTTAGTGTAACATCGTTTACGCAGAGACTGTGTATATGTATGTCCTGTGGGTCGTCAACCTCTCATCCTCCTTGCCCCAAGTCTTCCTTCCCGCACCAAATCCTCTGAAATGGAGCACAGCACTCCACCGTCTACCAACTGCGACGTGACATGACGTTGAGGGTTGCGCAGCTACGCTACACCAGACGTGTTTCCCGGGGGAAGCCAACCTGCCCAGAGGCGAAAGAGGACTTAACAGCACACCTTCCTTTACCCTCCCTACGCCCCACCTTGTATGTTTGTCTGCAATCTAACCCTCCTCTGATGCCGTTTAGGCTGTCAAAGACACTCAACCGGGTGGAAGCGAAAGGAGCCCTACTTCCTTGTTCGACCGCACTCACTTGGTGAAGTACCTTAACAATCGTCCACCGCTGGGAGGCAGACGAAGAGCGTAACAACAACAGACAGTAGAGTGCCTGGCTAATCCCAGTGGCTGTGCTGTAAAGTCTCTAGAAATAACACAAGGGAAGGGAATTATGGCTCCGTAGAGTCCTAGCCTTCCTTTGGAGGAACAATAGGCAGTGTTGGTCGCAAGAGATCATAGCGTCAGACCGAAGGGGACGGTGGGGATACGGTGCGATCAACAACGATGGACACGTTCGCCGTCACCATCCCGACAACGACACCATAAGAAAGTCATCTGGAGATGAACTCTTCCTCCTATTCTCCTTCACCGCTCCTCTCTCCTTTTACAACACCGCAATGGACCGCCGTACCCCACCAGCATCACCCAACCATGCCTTTCCAAACTTGCATCGCCTCCACAGCCGAAACGTCATCCTCGAGTATCAAGAGTGCGATGGGGACGACATTGGAGTCAATCATGGAGGTGAGGAAGGACAAGGTTCCTGGACTGACCTACAGAGCCCTGCTGGCTCGAGCACGTGAGGTGCCGCACGTCCAATCCTCTCCACTGCATGTTTTGCGGCGCCCAGGTCAAGCTCTGGACGCCGCCGCAAAGTTGGTCGCTCCGCCGAGGGGGTGACGCTATGTACATTCATCTCGCCTTTCACGTCGTGTGATCGCGCCACGCGGCCACGCGCCACTGTGCGCTGTGCGCAACGCATGCATTGCATTGTTCGCTTCGTTCTCTTCTCGCCGCCACAATAGCAAGAAGCCCGCCACGAAGGGCAGATAGGCACGCAAATGGGGGGGTGGTGCCCGGAGAGCTGTCCTCACACGCCTAATTTCCTGGAATTGCCTCCGCTCCATTGTCCATTTGCCATCCGTCGGCGCTGCCCTCGTCAATGGTCATGGGTGACTACAGGATCACTGGTCCAAGTCTCAACCACATAAACCCCCACTTGCAACCCCAACACTCTTGTCGCCACTCTCTTCCTCCCACTCTCTCAGCTTGGAAGTCAGCATGTCGGACTACGACAGGTCGTCTTCGGCGGATCTCGACGAAATTGCTCCCGTGCGCTCCAAGAAGCGCGTGAGTTGCACTCTGGCGTCTGGCATCGCGATGAAACAATAGACCGGCGAGTGCTGACAGACTCCACAGCCAAGGGCGATTGATCCCGATGGTGAGAAGAAGAACAAGAGGTCGAGGCGACCAAGGCTGAGCTAACCACGTGATTTCAATAGAGGAGGACGATGTGAGTGCACCAGCACGGCTCATCATCCCGGTAGCTAACAGCCCAGGACGTCGAGACTGGTCACCATGAGGAGGATGAGGACGAGGAAGGCGAGGGAGGAAGGAACGATGATGACGACGACGAAGACGATGAGGAAGACGACGACGACGATGATGATGGTGAGCCCACACATGTCTCGACTGTAGCTGACCCAATAGATGATCGTGGCAATAGGGTGAATCACCACCATCCGACGCACGGACATTGAGAACTAACAACCACAGCGCGAGAAGAAGCACAAGAAGCGAAGGAGGGTGAACCGCTTCCTCGATGTCGAGGCCGTTGTCGACGACGATGAGGAAGAGGAGGAGGACGACGAAGAATACGCCGATGGTGGGTCCACCCTGACATGTCCCACTGTTTGGTTCTGACACGGTCAGTGGCCGAGTTTATCGATGAGGAGGGAGCGGAGCCGTCGGCAGCAGACCAAGCTGGACACCGTCAGCTTGACCGCAACATCCGCCGCGAAGAGGAGCCCGACATTCAGCAGATTCTCCAGGGCATCAAGGAGCGCCACCGGAACCAGCCAAAGTACAATGCCGACAGCGACCACGTCCCCCAGCGCCTCCTTATGCCCGGTGTCGACGACCCGAGCCTGTGGAAGGTGCGCGTCTTGGACCACCGAGGACCATTTGTCGTGCGCAAGATCTTTGGCCGTGTCTTCTCGCGAATGAACTCTGCGACTCCCATCGAGGTCTTTACTGCATTCTGCCGTGACTCTATCAAGGACATGATCTTCATCGAGGCGCGTCACGCGGGTGCGGTTCATGCTGCCATCAACGGCCTCATTGGTGTTCTGCACTCGCGGCCCATTGAGCTCGTCGCCATCAATGAGATGGCAGACTTCTTGCGGTCCAAGAAGAAGGACGTCGAGATCAACGCCGGCATGTGGGTCCGCCAGAAGAGGGGCAAATACACGGGCGATCTCGCGCAGGTTGTCGACACCGACCAGCTCACAAACGGCTTAGTCGGTATCAAGTTTGTCCCCC
This sequence comes from Pascua sp. PH4015B, assembly GCA_025502685.1. Lineage (NCBI taxonomy): Eukaryota > Fungi > Basidiomycota > Tremellomycetes > Trichosporonales > Trichosporonaceae > Pascua > Pascua sp. PH4015B. Next base: position 234,338 of record JAMFRD010000018.1, read on the forward strand.
GAATCGACATGACGCCCCGAGACGGCAGGCGCGAACGCCTTACGGGCAAGGCTCGACCACCAGCACGCTTGTTCAACTATGACGACTTGCGCAAGGTGTATGGTCGCGAAAGTGTCGACAAGCTTCGATCCGTGGAGAATGGGTACATTTTCCAGGGTGACGAGTACGTCGACGGCTTTTGTATCAAAGACGTCAAGGCCGACGCTTTGGCAATCGACGATGTCAACCCAACACTTGAAGAGGTGTCGCGCTTTGTTGGTGAGGACGGTGCTGGGGTCGGCAAGTTTGACCTGTCCACAATTGCCGACGCCAACCGGCATATCACGACGTCGTTCCTTACCCCCGGCGACCAAGTCGAGGTGTACGAGGGCGAATTGTCAGGCCTGTTTGGTACGGTCGAAGCGATCGCGGGCGAAACGATCTCGATCAAGGCCATTGGCGGTGACGTTACCGGCAGGATCATCGAAGTGCCGGCGCGCAGTGTGCGCAAAAAGTTTGACATTGGCGAGCACGTCAAGATTATCGCAGGCAAGAATGCCAATGTCTCGGGCATGATTGTCGACGTCAAGGGTGACGTTGTGACCCTCATGTCCGACCAGAGCCAGCAAGAAATCAAGGCGTTCTCCAAGGATGTCCGCAAAGCTGCCGACGTCTCTTCAGGAAACGCGACGGTGGCCTCGGGAATGTTTGACGTGCACGACTTGGTCATGCTTGAGTGAGTTGATCATACAGGCGATGCTTGTCCAGCAGCTCACACCCCAGCTCGACGACCGCGGCCGTTGTCACCAAAGTCGAAGGCAACCAGCTTCGTATCCTGGACCAGAACGGTACCGCGCGTGTGGTGAAGACGACCGAGGTTACATTGCGCCGCAACAATGCTCGCTTTGCGGCAGCGACCGACTCGGCTGGGCAAGATATGAAGGTTGGCGACGTCATGAAGGAGACGGATGGAGAGAACCGCCGTGGAGAGGTCATCAACATTTCGCGCTCCCTCTTTGTCTTCCTCTTCAACCGCGACTTTACAGAGAACAATGGTGTCTTTGTGTGCCGTGCCTCGTCTCTCATCTCGGCTACACCCAAAGCATCGACAGACTTGACCAAGATGAACCCATCCCTCAACCAGCAGCTCGTCGGTGGAGGTGCAAGTCTCATGCCGCCGCCGCCGACTATTGGCAACCGCAAAATCATCAACGTCACGGTGGTTGTCACCAAGGGCACGTACAAGGGTCTCGTCGGCGTCATCAAGGATGTGGTCGGAGCCGACCAGGCCCGTGTCGAGCTGGCGACCAACAACAAGACCATCACGATTGCCACTGCGTCGCTGAAGCGCAAGGACCCCAAGACTGGGGCCACATTCCCACTAGAGACTGGTGGCTTTGGTGGAAGCGGCGGTGGCTACGGCGGAGCTCGTGGTCCTCCAGGACGCGGCCCACCTGGTGGCGGTTACGATGTCAACCCGTACAACGGCAGCATGGCGCCACCCATGAACGGCGGGGGGCGAACACCGGCAGCCGGTCGCTTTGGCCAGACACCCAACCCTTACGCCATGGGAGGGTATGGCAAGACGCCAAACCCATACGCAGCAGGAGCGGGTGGCAAGACGCCAGGGTGGGCTGGGGCTGGTGGTGCAGGAGGGAAGACTCCTGGGTGGGGTGGAGGCGGCGGAGGCAAGACGCCCGGATGGGCAGGGGCAGGAGGCAAGACGCCAGGCTGGGCAGGTGGTGGTGGAGGTGGTGGCAAGACACCCGCACCAGGAGGGTACGGCGGAGACGGCGGCCGCACGCCTGGATGGGCTGGTGCTTCCCTCGGCGGCGGTAAGACACCAAACCCATATGCCAGTGCGCCTACGCCGGCGTACGACTCTGGAGCCTCGAGGGTGAGTTTAGACGACTTGTGGTCTTGCGGGTATATGCTGACTCTGGTAGGGCCCAATGTCTGCCCCAACGCCGTACGGTGGTGGCAACGCGTACAGTGCGCCGACTCCTGGGGCCGCGCTCAGCGCACCGACGCCTGCACCTGTTGGCGGCTTCAGTGCACCGACACCCTACTCTGCACCTACACCAGGTGCGGCGCTGTCGGCACCCACACCAGGCGCGGCTCTGTCGGCGCCGACCCCTGGAGCGGCCTTGTCCGCTCCTACGCCAGGCGGCCCAGGGGCATTCGGAGCGCCGACACCGTTTGGTGCGCCCACACCATTTGGCGCTCCAGCCGGGGGTATGCCGTCTGTCGAGTCACAAAATGGTACGTCATTGCTCCACGGTCTTGCATCCACATACTAACGCAACAGCCATTCCATGGGACTGGGCGCTCGACTTCCGCAACGTGCTTGTCGTGGTCGGCCCGTCACAACGCACGGGCTCGCGGAACCCGCGCCACTTCCAGCGCGGCTTTTACGACGGCCAGCAGTTTGGCATCGAGTCGACGCAGGGCGAATCGGTCGTGTGTCGGATGATCGAGGACCCGAGCCAGACGGTCGAGATTCCCGCAGAGTACCTGGGCCCCGTGCGTCCCGACCGCGAGGGCCAGGTCGTCATTTTCCTCGCGGGCGACATGACGCTCAAGGGCCAGCAGCGCACGACGGCGTACAAGAACGACAAAGAGTGGATGATGGAGCAGGACCCCGCGGACATGATGGCACTCGTCATGGACGAGGACTGCCTGGCGCGCATCTGGCGCACCGACTGAATTGTGAAATGTTAGTGGGCGAGTGGGTTGCATTCGACGTCTCCTGTTGTCCTGTTGGGCAATGGCGGCGCACGTGTGGCACCGGACAAAATCACAACCATAGACACGGCGACGCGCGTCGTGGGCATCTGTAGGGCACTGATTGCAATGTATCGTGTGCGAGGACCCAGACTAGTGTGTGCTAAAGAGGGAGGAGGAACAACAGATTCATTAGGGTCGTCTACAAGTGTTGGAGTGACGAGCGAGCAATAGAAAGCCGTCGGCAGTGTCCGACGGCTGTGGAGGTGCACAGATGTGCAGTCCAGTTGGGACTTTTGGATGGGGACAGAATGCTCTCGACCGCCAGATCTGGAGCGAGCGCTAGGACACAATAATGTACCTGTGTTGCGCGTGGTGCTACCGCAAGACCCTAGGAATCATGCAGCGGCGACCCTACGACACCGAATGGACCGACTTGTCGTCCTTGTCGAGCGTCGCGACGAGCGTCCGCGCGCTCCCGTCCGAGCGAGTCCGTGTGAGCGTGGGTGTGGGCGTCTCGGCCGTGGCCGTGGTCGTGGTCGAGCGGCGCCGGCGGACAAAGTAGATCTGGGCTGTGAGCTCGGTGCCACTACACTTGCTTGCACAACCCTCTTGCACAACCCTCCTGCACAACCCCCTTGCACAGCCCCTAGCACAACCCCCAGCCCTGCGCAACCAAACGGTTTGGTATACTCACACCAGCACCAACAACAACGCCAAGCACTATCGCGGCCAGAACGACAATGAGCACGATAATCTCGGTGTGCACCGCGTCGTAGACCCCGCTATCCGCCACCGCGGTCGGCGACGCCCCCGTCGACGGGATGAGGATCGCGCTGCCCTCGAATGTGGGTGTGTCGCGGACGTAGACGTGGGCGGGGAGAGCCGCGGCGCGGAGGGCGAGTGCGAGGAACAGGAGGGGGGTGAGCATGGTTGGACGTTGGTGGGGGTGGGGGTGAGGTTGGGGTGAGGTTGGGGGTGTTTTTGGGTGGTGGGGATGAGGCTGGGGTTGCTTTTAGGTGTGGTGGTGGTGATTGTAGGTCGAGTACTGAGCAGTAGTAACAACCAGAGAGCAAGAGGGCAAGAAAGCTCATCAACGAAGTCAGCATCTACTTAATACCCGCCTCCTCGGGACATGTCGCGCGGGCACGTATCTCCTCGTCGTGCTTCTCTCGCTCGGCCCTCGCACCCGCAGTACCCATGCAGTGGAACTAGGCTCCAAGCGCTGCGTTCTGTACTCTACAAACGACAGTTGCACGATCCCGATTAGTATATATGTCCGATGTCCGACACGTCCCCCGGCGGCCATGACGAGGTGGTCCACACGCGATCGGCCGGTGACCGCCACCGCCACCGCACCACCGGCCCACGTTGCGTCCTAAGCGGCGCCCGTGGTTGGGCTAGGGGGCAAGGAGTGGACGTACACATGCGTTCATGCCACTTGCTGACTAGGGCACTGACATTCCTCATTTGATTCGATTCCTTGGATCCGAGCGGGACCGAGCAGCCAGTTGTCAGAAGGTGGGTGGGGGTGTTGATGGTCGGTGGCGAGTGTGTTGGGTGGCACGGTGACACGACACTAGTTTCGGGGATGCATGGCCGCCACGCTCTTGTGTCCCCCGCGGGCATGTGTCTCCGTCCCAAGCCAATTTCGCCACTTGCACCCATGACAGGTAGGAGGGGCAGGCGCGTCCAGCGTCGATGTCAGGTGCATGGAATGGCACCATCTCTCCATGATAGCAAGGCCGAATCTCTATGCTCCTATACTCCTAGGAACCATTGACAAGTCGCAGTCTCAGTTGCAGGAACTCAGGGTCCCATTGCCACCGTACCGGTACAATGGTACCGTGGTACCGTGGAACTGTACAAAAGTGGCATCGTTTGGAATCGTCGTTCCTGTCAAGTCTGGTCGATATCTACAACAACTAGCTTTCCTACCTCCTCAGGAGACGTGCAAAGGAAAAATCACTGCCCGTCCCTCGTGCGAGCCAGAGTCGTAGCAGACAGCCCCCACCGCGACCAACCCCGTGGTGCTGTCCAAAACCAACGCCACACTCCATCCAACTCCACCATCCACACCCTCCACCATCCACACCCTCCACCATCCACACCCTCCACCACCCCAACGGTCCCCCACACCACCCCAAACACCCCCTCGTCATCAGACACGTCCCAGACGTCCAAAAAGGTCACGACGGGGATCGAACCCGCGATCTCCTGATCACACTCCGAGACATGAAACATGCTCTGAAACGTCGTAGTCAGACGCCGTACCATTTGGCCACGCGACCTTGTTTTTTTGGGGGGAGAGTTCGTTCATGAGTGTGAGGCCGTTTTCGGAAGGCAACTCCGACATGGACAGAGTTGTTGAGGTGGCGAACAGGCGGTGAGGAGTGGGAACGGAGTGGCAGTTGGTGAACAGCTAGCGGACAGCTAGGGCACATCCAGCTCGGGAGCTAGGAAGACGGACGAGGTGGTTAGCATTATCAGCTTCCGCCTGTACCTACGGTACGCTGCATGGGGCTGCTGGTGAAGTCGAGATACTTGGAGTCGTTTGCAGGGGACTTCTCTTACACTGGAGGGAACTGGGCAGGTTTGACCATGACTAACACACCGGTCGGTTGGATCGGACGAGTGCGGCGCTTCATCTGCTATGGGTAACTGGACACGGCAGCGGTTAGAGGGTTAAAAGTAGTAGCGCAGTTGCGTGACTTGACAGCGAGTTAGAGAATCCGTCAGGCAGTTGCTCTGCGGTCCGGTCGGTTGTGCTGCCACGATTCCATTCCTGCTACACAGTACGCCTACTCTGCACCTACCCGCCCGATCTTCTCCATGCCCTCTGGGAGAATGTACCCGCCCTGCCTACGTGCCTCGTCAAAGATCTCGAGCGTCTCGGTCGTGTACTTGTGCGTGACGAGCTTGTCCTCTGTAAGGCCATCTGAGTATACGTCAGCAACCACGCACCAGCTGGTAAGCCCTCTGTACGTACCACGGAGGTCCCTAGCGACGGCGTCGGCCTCAAGGTTGAGCCCCCAGCCTGGAAAGTCCATCTCGACCGTCTCGGTCTCTCCCCAGACATCCCCCTTGCCGCCCCACTCGCCCTTTGTGAACTTTGTGATTGAAAACTTGGAGATGCGGCAGAGCACAGAGTGTATTACGACCTGTCCCGCGGTGCCGACAATCGTGGCCGTGTGGTCGCGCGGGCTCCGCGAGTTGAACGACATGGAGCACACGGCACGCGCGTCCAGCTTGGGGTAGTCGAGCACGATCGTCGTGGCCAGGTCGGTGCCCATGCGCGTCTTGCTCATGGCCGTCGTCACAACGGGCTTTGCACCGCCGTTGGCCGGGTTGTCCGACAGCGCGAGGCGCGCAGGGACCATGCAGTATGCGCCAATGTCGAGGAGCGGGCCGCCGGCCGCGGCGAGGCCGACGATGCGGTGGTCGTCCGGCAGCACTGATGTTAGCCTCGGAGCGAGATGCGGCGTTGCGAATGTGGTTCACAATAGGATATCTCGGAGACTTGCTCGCACGCCCACGAATACAACGACTACGAACGACTCACCGTTGTAGTTCTGGCCCGAAAAGTCGGTGGTCACCGAGAGAATGTCCCCAATGGCCTTCTTGTTGTGCAAGAGGTCGTAGAGCTCCTTGACTGCGGGCTGAAAGCGTGTCCAGAACGCTGCGGGTTAGCACCCAGTTTCTTGTCAAAGCACCAAAGCACCACCGGCGCATTAGGCTAGGCGCCGGCACTAGGCAGTATGGACGCCGCAGGCAGAGTCCACGCCCATGACGCGCTCCGCAAGCGCCCATGCCACCGCAACACTCACCCTCCATGAGGAACAGCCCTTTCTCCGTGGCGATGCGCACGAGGTCGCGCCACTCGGCCGCATTGATCGTCGCGGGCTTCTCGACGAGCACATGCTTGCCGGCCTCGAGCGCCGCCTTGGCGTCCTCGTAGTGGGTCGGGTGCAGGGTGCCAATGTAGACAATCTGGACTTTCTGGGCACGTCAGTGTGCTGTAACTCTCCAACGTCGCATCCCGCAGCGTGTCCATCCAGGACATCTGCCCATCTCGTGCCCCCCTTCGTCCTAACCCCTCTCCCATCGCCCACCCCCCACCCCCATCACCCCGTTCCCCCACCCCCCGCGCACCCTCTGCACCCCTGCCCACTCACAGGATGCGTGAACACGGCATCATAGCTCCCCACCGCCTCGGGCGCCGGCGCCAGCCCCGCCTGCTGCGCACTCGCGCCCCGGGGCAGAAACTCGTCGATGAACTTTTGCGCCTTTGCAATGTCCCGCGATCCGACGGCGGCGACCGCGTGCGCCACGTCGGTCACGTCGGGGCGCTCGAGGGCAATGTCCTTGGCAAACTCGGACGAGATCCAGCCGCAGCCGATGATTCTGGCCTAGTCAGTGGAACGCGCTCGCGTAGAGGCCGGGGGAGACGTACCCCCAGGATGCGACGTAGGGTGCCATGGTGTGTTACTGTTGAGCGGGTGGGGTGGGTGTGAGAGGGGAGAGTTAGTCTAGCATCGTTAACGTCGTTGCTTGCTCATATGGACTGCGTGCCGAGCCGCCGGGCCGTTTTATCGGGCGAGAATGAGCCGAACATTTAGCAGGTGTTTATCCGCCTGCCGCCGGCTGAGATGCGAGATGGGAGATGGGCATGCCCCAAATGTCTTTGTCCTTTTCCCTGCCCTCTTGGCACTGTCGACCAATGACTGCCCCGTTTGGTCGTCGGTGCGAATTAGGATAAGGCGGCAGCCTGCGTCGCTGGTGTGAAATGTGACATGCACGGTGGGCACGGTCTCCACCGTCTGGGCGTACAGTAGGTTGATCGTGGCATGCTACGCCTTGCAATGTGGCGCATCGTGCCAGATCTCCCCAACAGGTGTCAAGGACGTGGTCGTGCATCGCGCATCTGTGAAGGGGGCGAGCGTCTTTGTCACAATGAGGTGTAGTTGGAGCATTGCAAGAGTGTCGGACAGAGGTCGGAGTCACCTGTTGCTCTCACTCCCTTCTGCAGGTGACACTCCCTTCTGCAGGTGATCTGCAAGCGTCGAGTGGAGAGCTGCATTCAACGGTCGCTTCACAACAACTGGTGGAAATCGGCATACGCAGACCTACACATACAGAGAGGTGTCATCAGACTGGACATGCAAGGATCTAATGTTTGATCAGCTACAATGCGCCCCCGCGCCAAGACCGTTAAGAACATCACGGGACACTGCAGACAAAGCCGCAGTCAAGGGGCTTACCCAGCTGGAGATTACCCTGGTGACTTGTTTTATCCAGTTATCACTTTATACTGTAGTGTATACGTGCATACCAGTTGTGGCTTGGTGGTGAGAGTTTGGTCAAATCCAAAAGTTGAAAGAGCTTGTAAAAAATGGGACATGCGAGCTTCCAAGACAGGACAGGTGTTGAGGTGTTCATCTCCATGGTCCGAATAACGACACCCAGCGGCCGGCCGAATGCCGATCTGCAGCTATCCCCTCGGATCCGATAGATGTACGCTTGAGTAGTCTCATTGCTGCGCTCGTTGGAGAAAGTGGACAGTGTACTATTGTGCTGTTCTCTGCGTGCACCAAAGCCTCGCCAAAGGCTTGCCGGAAATTGCACAGGTCTGCGCTAGGTCAATGAGCGATTTATTTATGGCCCGCCACTGGTACGCCAGCAAACATGCTCAGTCACCACTACCCTCTGTGAGGTTGATGCCATCATGCACCCAATCGCATCCGACACCCAGGACGTTTGGGTTCCAAGTAGCACACGAGGTGAAACAGAGGGATAAACCACCGCCCGGTGGAGCAGCTAACGCGTTGAACGCCAGGTGCAGGTGCCCTAGACACTATCGCAGCGGCAGTGGAGCCGGGCATGGAAGGGGCAATCAAACACAGCTCGTATCGACTTGCACCAGAAAAGGCGCAAGTGGCCACGTACGCTATCCAGTCCAAGTACGAAGCGTGTTCAACAGGGCATGGTGCAGCTTGTGTGGTCATGGTCGGATGTAGCGGCTAACTTGGCCAAAAACACTGCAACTGCTACTGCCTATGGAACGTGCTCAAGTACCGAGCTTGTGCTCGACGGTAGGGCATGCAGCCCAGATGTACAAGGGTGAAACAAGTACACACAAGTCACGCACGTACACAGCCCACTTCTTCCCGCCCTCGGTCTATGCCCCGCGCGCGTCCGACCATCCCTCTTGGCTCGCTGTGCTAACCCGCTCCATGACACGCACTGCGCCTTGGTGACAATCACGCCCGCGGTGGTACCAACACAGACTGTTATAACGTAGGTGTGCTCGGGTATAAGAGGTGGCCAGCTGCTCGTCGCACTCCCATCACCTTCGACTGCCTTCCATTCTTTGCAGGCATCCTCGATCACACCTCGCTTACGGACACGTCGTACGCCGGAACTTCATTGTCGTCATCATTGTCACTGCCGCCGCTACCCTCGCTTGACCTCTCCGCTGGGCACCGCGCCGTCGCCGAGCGCTCCATATATTAGCCGGTTTAAAATCGCCACTCCCCTCTCTCCGTCTCCCACACACCCTTATACCACACACGACGATAGACAATGCTCGACACACCCAAGCACCGCTCAAACTCGACGACGTCCATGGCGTCCGCGTCCAGTGGCGCCTCGACGTACTCACGTTCCGCAGAGGACATGTTTGAGCGTCTCCTGGAGCAGAAGGTAGGCATATCCTGTCTCTCAACCCTCCATGCGTCTCCGGCCGTCAGCCTTCCAGACCTCACTAGTCGTGTTCGAGCTAACCACAGGCCAACACCGAAGTCCACCTCTGGTCCGCGGGGTGTATCCGCGTCGACGGGCTCGACCTCGCGATGCCCATGGCGGACGCGCGAGAGCTCCTCGGCGCGCTCCGGAGCGACGAGCGGGTGAGTTTGGGCTTGGGATTGAGTGTGGTCGCTGGGGTATTCTGGCCTTGCCTGAACGTTTTCCACGTGCTGTATCAAAGTCTGGCGTCCAAAGCTGGCTCCTCTTACAACCGCCCGCTGACGTCAGTTTGAGCTGATCGACATCGTCTACCTCGGCGGCGACGAGGACGAGTGGAAGGCGTCGTACCGCCGCGGAGTCGCCACTGTCTCCCAGTAACACAGGAGAGGTCGACATCGCTTCGCTGAGCGATGGGATGGCGATGTCACGATTGGCCCCCGATGCATGCTGATCATGCCGGCCCCGTCGTGATGCCTGACGTACGAGACGGCCACAGGCCGATGCGTGTGGGTTCCGTTGTAGAGGCGGGTAGAACCTATATGCGAGACTGTTCAGATCGATATGACTGGCTGCGCTCGGTTGCAGGCGGGACAGGAGCACGTAAGCGTAGGTTAGGTTGTCAGAATCCAAGAAGAGCATCGATTGCAGCTCCTTCGCATCTCGCACAGAAGACCGAGCTCCGGTCTTGGTAGGACGCATCACATACACCTAACCACCAACCTGCTCATCTCGGGAGATTCAATTCTCACCCCTTGCTTCATCTACACGAGCACACGCCTCAGCTCGCCGGGCTCGACCTCGACACCCGTGATGGGACACCTGCCCTTGCCAGCCTCGCCTGCCTCGCCCTCACCGGCGATCGCGTCCCACCCGCAGCGCCAGCACACAACCCATCCGCTAGGGAGGATGGCGGGGTTGGCCCACTTGCCCTTGCAGATGGGGCACTTGCCGTAATCGTGTGCGTCGATGGAGTAGTTTTGCGCCGACGGTGCTGCTGGCACGACGGCGAGTTCGGTCCCGGTTGCGGCTGGCTCGCCGGGTGGAGGTGACGGGAGCGGCGTGAGGAGGCCGCTCTCTGGGAGGATGGGGAGGGGGCGGGGAGGCAGGACCGAGGTGTGGAGCGACGTCTTTGCTGTCGTGGTTGGGAGCGAGCGTGGCGAGGTGGGCGAGTACCACCACTGGGCAAACTTGAGTGCGAGGAGGAGGGGAGGGAGGAGTGGTGGTAGCTTGGCCCATAGTGACGTGTTGGTCGCGTCCTGCAGGTCAGCGGAAAAGAACCTCGGTGGCTGCTCGGGCTCAAGTGTGAGGGTGAGTAAACTCACATCTGCATCGATGACGCGCTCAACCCGCACGCCGAGCCACCTATGCCACGGCCTAAAGAACTGCGTCTTGTCAAAGAGGTACGCAATGTCGTACGCGAGGAGGGTCACTTCGAACCCTGTCGCGAACGTGGGGTAGACGGCCACAAACGCGCGCTGGGCGACGTTGAGTGGCGGGCCCGACTCGCCGCCAGCAAGGTCGGGGTCGTTGAGCGTCGACCACCGGTCGTACGCGTCGTCTGCCCTTGCGCGCACATACGGCAGACCGACGAGGAAGAGGAGCATGCCCCATCGCTGTCGGTTCGAGAGGCGCGGGCGGACCGGGGCATGCAGCGAGCCCAAGCGCGGCGTCGGAATATGCGCGGGCGCGAGGCGCAGCTGGTAAAAGTGCTCCGAGAGTGAGGCGTCTGTGCGGGTTAGTGACAAGGCCGGCGATGAGGTTGGTTGATATGCCAACACATGTCTCTCTTAGGAGTGTCATATACCTGGCTCCGCCCAATATCGCACTCACCATGTTTCCACAAGTGGTGCCGCTCGAGCAAGAGAAGAACGAGCGCAAACGCTTCTTCGTGTCGGTTCACTATGCGCAGAAAGTAGCGCGGATAGTGTTGGGCGAGGTACTGAACATCAGCAAAAGCGAGTTCTATACCTGAACACCAATACTACGACAATAAAGAGCGTGGTAAGAGATGCACATAGTGCACCGCCCAACTCACAGTGAGAACATAGCGGAAGACCGGGTGGAGGACCTGCCGCAGCTGCTCCTGAGGGATGAGCTCGACGAGATGTGGGCGGAGATGCGAGTTGGACGGTCCCGCCTCTGGGAAAAGCGGGACGGGCGCGGACATGGCCTGAAGGGAGAGTGGGGTGACGACGGAGGCGAGGTTGTTTGTGGAGAGCAATGATACGAGGTGGAGAACAGCGGAGATAATCCGTCAGGCGTCGCCTACTTGGCCACTTGGACGGCCGGTAATTACGACCGGCTGGCCGGTCGTGGCCGATAGGACTGGCACGTGGACAAGTCTCCCACGGTGGGAAAGGGTTGAAAGATTGTTGATGCCAACTTTATTGGCCACCCCAAGTGAACGCGATTGCGCGCGGTTCCCCACAACCTGTTTTCCGAGCAGTACTAGTTTTCCGAGTCGTCTTTGGTGCCTTCGTGTTGTGCTCGTCACTCCTCCTCAAAAGCTCGCTCACACTCGTGCCCACGCCCACCATGCCCCACCCGACGACGCTCAAGACGTACGGCGCCCGTGCTGCAGCCCACCCGAACCCCGCGGCGCGCAAGCTCCTCGAGACGATGGAGCGCAAGCAGACCAACCTCTGCGTGAGCGTCGACGAGACAAAGGCCGACAAGATTCTCGAGATTGTCCGCAACGTCGGCCCCGCAGTCTGCATGGTCAAGGTAGGTTTGGATTGGCGCGTGTGGGACAAGTGTGTTGTCTTCCTATCGGCGGTGCTGTTCGACTGCGGGCGATTGGGCTGTGGACTCAAGGTGCTGACCGCAGACCCACATTGACATTGTGGAAGACTTCACGCCCGCCTTGGCAGAGGAGCTGCAGCGTCTCGCCAAGGAGCTCGACTTTGTCATCTTCGAGGACCGCAAGTTTGCTGACATTGGTGCGTTTGAGGACAGCGTCTTGACTCTCCGGGTCGAATTCTCGACGCCTCAAAACTCGGGGCTTGAGCTCAGCCTACCGTACATGTGAGGCCATACTAACCCGCAGGTAACACGGTCAAGCACCAGTACTCTGCTGGCGTGCACAAGATTGCGTCCTGGAGTGACATTACCAACGCGCACCCCCTCCCGGGTCCTGGCATCATCTCGGGCCTGGGCCAGGTCGGCAAGCCGCTCGGACGCGGCCTGCTCCTCCTCGCCGAGATGAGCAGTGCAGGCAACCTCGCGACGGGCGAGTACACGCGCACGGCGGTGCGCATGGCGCGCGATGCGGGGCGCGAGTGGGTGATTGGGTTCATTGCCATGGGTCGCGTCGACGCCGACGGCGAGAGCACAGACGACGAGGACTTCCTCATCCTCACCCCCGGCGTCGGACTCGTGGCCAAGGGCGACGCGCTCGGCCAGCAGTACCGCACCCCGCGCGAGGTCGTGTACGACTCAGGCTGCGATGTCATCATCGTCGGGCGTGGTATTTACGGCGTGCCTGATGCGGCGGCACAGCTTGCAGAGGCGGAAAAGTACCGCACCGAGGGGTGGAAGGCGTACCAGGACCGCCTGACAAAGGCCTAGGTAGACAGTTGTACAATAGAATAGAGGTTGCACGCCCTCGTGGGCTTGAGGATGAGATAGCATACACAATGCACGCTGTGCGTAAACTCTCCCATAACTGTAGTGTTGTTGTTACATGCATGTGCGCGACCGAGGCTGGTCGCGAATTGACGTCTGGTCTACAGAGCTAATCCCCTCGACTGAAGAATCATGATTCTAGTCAGAATCAACATCGATAATGTCGTCGTCGTCATAGTCATAGTCCTCGCCAAACATGAAGTCGTCCTCGTCCAGCATCGTCGCGTCGATCACATCCTGCGCATATGCATCGGGCTGATTGGACGCGCGGGTGGCAGGTGCCGGAGTACGGACGGGTGAGCGTGCCGACGAGCCAGGGCCACCACCCGCAGGCGATTCGGCTGGACGTTTGCGACCAGACAGCGTCTGTCCGGACCCGAGAGAGGCCCACGGATCCGGCTTCTCCTCCTTGACGGGTGAGGCGGCCTTGGTCGACGATTCAGGGGCTGCTGACGACGACGAGGCCTTGCCGTTTCGGCGAAGCGAGTTGCCCTCGCCTTGGAACGCCGATGGCTCGTTCTCCTCGCTGTCGATCTCCTTCTTCTTTGGCGCCTTGGTTGGGTCGAATGGCACATACTTGTAGCCGAAGAAGAACTTGCCAGCCGGGAGAACGAGCGGCGCTGGCACCTTGCGGTCCTCGGGAAGCGTGTCAGGGGTGTAGACGCGGGGTGTGCTGGAGCATCAGCTCTGGCTACTGCGGTGACAACTCACGTATGACGGTTGATTTTGCTCGCGGCGTCCACTTCCTCGATCTTCTTGGCCAACCCCTTGCCACGCACGCGACGGCCGCTGAGGCTCTGGCCCACACCAGTAAAGCTTTCCAACGGGCCATCGCCAGATCCCGAGGTACGGATAGACATGGACGAGACGGGACGAGAAGTATCAGCAGACGTCGTCTGCCCAACGTCAATCTTGAGCTTGTCGGCCATGGTGGGGATGGGTGCCGGTGCTGGCCTCGGTTTCTCCACGTAGCCAACAGGCGTCTCGAAGTCGACCTCGAGATCGGTGTCAATGATCGAAATACCCGGTCCCTCGGGCAGCGTCTCCATAATGAGGAACTCAAAGACCAAAGAGTTGTATGTGATCTCGACAATGTCGCCTTTGGACAGAGCAGAGTAGGCACGCAGAGCCGACTCGAGGCTGGGATTCGTCAGTATAGAGACTCTCGTTACACATTGATGGATCAGGAGAAGATTGCAGCCCCACACTCCCCCCCTACTTCGCGGCCCATGGCGGGCATCGGCTGCACGAGTCGTCGGGTCACAAACTCCACAGTCTCCCACAAGAAGGATGCACGGTATTCTCACTCACACAGCCTTGGCATCTGCGACCTCAAGGAAGTCGACAGACTGCGCCTGAATCTTGACCCTCTTGCCCTTGGGAAGCACGGTACCGGTGAGGCGAACGGGGTCGCCCTCGTTGAGATTGAGCGTCTTCATCATCTATTGTCAGATACACTCGAGCAAGCACATGACGCACCCAGGCGGGGAGGTGGACGACGCCCTCCTCGGCAATAAACTCGAGCACACCGGCATGGGTGTTAAACTCGGTGGGGTTGCGGGGGTTGCGAAGCTGGAAGGTCCACGGTCCCTCAATATCCATCGACGCTGCATGTCAGCTTCCTCATGACGATTCTGCAGCTGAACATACTAAGCCTAGCGAGAGCCGAGGGCGGCATGATGACTATATTGTCAGCACCCGTCCACGGGATCAAAATAGCAGGACATACTCTTGCCACCGTACATCAGCTGGGGACGCTCGTGCCCGTGGGGCATGGTCGCGACCGAGAACGCCTTGAAGTAGTCGTCATAGGCACTGATGATGGGTAAGCACGGCTCACCGGGATGGAACTCACGAAGGCCGGGTTACGCGCCCGAAATGTCCGCCGCGGTTTAAGAACTGGGACATGAAGCCGCCACCAGCGCCCCCAAACGGCGGGGGAGGGGGAAAGTCATCTGCTATTGTCAGCAAATCGAGGAAGGAAGGCAACCACCGCGGTTGGGAACGAGCGAAGTAGCAGTGGAGAGGAGCGATGCTTACCGTCGTCGTCGTACCCGTGATTCATTGTTGGCGGTATGAACTCCAGGTGCCGGAAACGTAGCGAGAGAGGTTGTGAGGAAGGTTGAAGAGCGATGTGGTAAAGTGAGTAACAAGATGTGCAGCGCACCTTCAGTAGTCGGGTTCAAGACAGGCAGCGACATCACAAACGGACGCGCCAGCGGCGATACGCCGTCACGTCACCGTCACGTGGCATAGAGACATTATTGAATCCTCCACTCTAATTTCGCGGTGCCCCGCACTTTCAATGACGATGCTTGGTGGAGATCGTAGCGATGCTAGTGCTGAGTTGCTAGCCGAGCCGATGCTACCATGCTCAGACTCATCATCCCTACTCTTTGCAAAGGATCCAGAGACCTCCGCTACTGAGCCATGATTCTGTGGCTTCAATGCGCTTGCCGTACAGAGTGCGAGTTTAATACGTCAGCCTCAGGCCGGCGAACGTCCACAGTACTAGCAGCCTAGCAGCCAGCCGGCACTGGGAACTGGGACACAGTCCCAAGTGCTTTGTTTGCACGGACACGCCGATGTGAGACTCAAAGCTCAAGTTTCACAGCAAACACCATACATTTCAGCGGGCCAGCGACGTCCATTGGGACATTGTCATAACAACTCGGATCGACTCTGAGACACTCCGTCGATAGCAGGCCAAGCCAATCGGTGTGTCTGAGGCACTGTTCGTGGAACCCCTTCGACAGAACCCTCCTCTGTTCCGCTACCGTGACGACCTCGACCATAGGTGGTGTCCTATTGTCGATATGCCACAAGGAGAGTTAGACGTCAACCACACAGAACCCGCGACGTGCGACGTATACTGTCACCACTATCCCCACAACCTCTTTCGCCCATACTGTGGCTACGCCAGAGAAGAGTTTGATGAGTTCAACACTAGTGTACATGATATCAACACTCGTCCTGTACTTTCTGGGTCGCCTTGGTTTGGTGTTGGGTTGACCTTTGAGCTTCTTCCTTCCTCCTTGTCATCTTTTTTGATCTGCTAGCCTTCCTTCGCACCCATTTCCTTCCTTCTGTTCATTCCTTTCCTTCCTCGATCACCCACACCCCCATGGCAGGCCATAGCACCTGACATAAATGAAGGGCAACCCTTCTTGGCCGTCTTGTTCGACTGTTCCTCATTTCCTCCATCTCCTCTTTCTCCTTTAGACTCTTCCTCATCCTTTATTCCCCACTTCAGGTCACTACTCTCACTCTATTCAACCACTCCAACCCGCCGGCTCCTGCCTGCCACATCGCTCTGAACGTTCCCGGCTCTCGACGACTGCTATCCCCTCTCTCTTCCCCCTCATCCCACCACAGTGACGAGACTCAACATGATGCCTTCCACACTTGCGTCGGACCTTCACGAGGTTCGCATCTACGGCCTCAACAAGAGCAGTACGTGGTGCAAGTCAGGCTGCCTCCAACGCTCACCACACAGTCACGACGGACACTCTGGGCGAGTTCCTCGGCAAGACCGGTGAGTACCTTCCTCTTCTGACCCAAATCCGTGCCTTCGCTGATCGCAGCCGTCGTCCGTGGCATTCTCCTCCACCCGCAGTCAAAGGGGTCGTTCCAGTGGGCACAGGTGTGGGTGGGATCTGAGTTTGAGGTTGTCAACCTCCTGGAGCTCCGCGAATCGCTCGCCAAAAACGGCATGTGAGTACTCTGTGCACAGTGGAACCCGCCGATCCTGACATTAGAACCATCTCACGCGTCGGCCCGGCGCGCGGAACACCGACCACGTCCGTCGTCACGCCCCCGCAGACGGCGTGGGACCTCATGTCACACCTCCCTACCCCCAAGTCGGCGCCGGCACGCGCACAAGCTTCTCCGGCGTTTGGTCTCTCGTCGTTCCACAACTCGCTCTTCTCTCGCCCTGAATCGGGATCGTCCCTTCCTCGCAATCTCTATGTCCTCAACCTTCCTCTGGATCTCACGCAGTGCGTCAGCCCAGCTGGATACCGCTCACACCCAGGGCCGAGTTCAAGGACCTCTTCCTTCCTTGCGGGACGGTGGAGCACTCGACGCTCCTGTCCCAGCTCGATGGGATCGGTCGCCGCCGGTGAGATAACATGAAGACGCCCGCTGACAAAAGTGGCTTTGTGCTCATGGCGACCCATCGCGAGGCTGCCGAGGTCATGCACCAGATGCATGGCAAGTGGATCGAGTGAGCTCACATCTGTTCGCTCTAGCTCACGCAACAGCGGATTTAAGCTCGACGTGTCCTGGGCCCTTGTTCAGCGCGAAGCCAAGAGCATGGTCACCGGTGAGCACAGTTCGTGATCCCCGCTGACTGCAGTTTCAGAGTCGCTCCCCAACCGTGTGGTGCACCCGCCCGTCGTCTCGACCCGCCGCGACTCGACGCCCGATTACGCTGCGACCTCGTCGCCTGGCTGCGCCGTGATTGTGGAGAACCTTGTGAGCTGGTAGGAGTCCCGAAGCAGCTAACAGCAGGACCCGTTCCTGTTCCCCAACACGGACACTATCCACACGCTGTTCCGCAACTACGGCCCGATCCACCGCGTCATCAAGCTGTCCGACGCGCCGCTCACCGTGGCCATCCACTTTGAGCACCCGATCTCGGCGCTGGCGCTCACCAATTCCAACGGCCTCCAGCTGGGCCACCGCCCGCTTTCCACACGCCCCATCGATGCCAACTCTGTGACCAACTCGGTAGCCAACAACCCGGTGCAGCAGCCGTCCAACTTTGACCCGTTCTCCGACACTGCACCCACCAGCTGGCTCGACAACCTCCTCCGCAACCCTGCGGGCTCCCAGGCCGTGTCGGCGATGTCGACCCCGCCTAGTGCCTCATCGGGTGCACGCCTCAACGCCGAGTCGCGCCCCTTTGTCCCTGGCGTCAAGGTTGCGTCGAGTGGTAGCCCTTTCCTCACGCCCGACTTCAAGGCGGCTGTCGCTGCTCCGGTGTCCGTGTCGGCTGCGTCGAGCACGGGCGCCAGTCCTGCGTCGCGCCTCGGCGGCACTTCCCCTTGCAAGTCTGACAAGTCGCACTCGAGCGACAAGGCCGAGGACAAGCTGTAGATAGCAGGTGGGTGGGGCTGCTTACGACTCTGACGACCCCAGTATCGCCGCTCGTCATGACCAGTCGAGTCATCGCCGACGAATCACGTTCTTGGCGGATACTCACGCTCGCCGCCCCTCAAACCCCCTTACCCGTCTCCCAAACTCCCTCTCACGTACCATTACGCCATACGCCATGCCGCATGCCCGCCCGTTGTTTGTAGCGATCCCAGCTTTCCTCTTTGGCGTCTCACGATACGTACATTTACCTTACCCGTGCCTCTGCGCATTCCTGTGCATGACTGCAGAGCCCTATGCATCGTATGTGGTCTATCGTACAGCGGACAGTGAGGGAGAGGGAAGCATTACTAGCGGCCGAACTGAGGTGTGAGCGGTTGGGAAGGCCATGAAGCCACGATGCCTCATCACACTTTGTGATACTCACAATAAACTCGGCAGCACGCGACAAGACGCCCGACGACTGGGTGTCCTGCTCGTCCCACGCATAGTCTGCCGTGACGATTGGCGCCTTGGGTTTTGGCTTGAGGATGTTTGTGCTCTGGATGGTCATCGGGGTCCCGACACCGCCGAGGGCGGTAGGCGACGTGGGCGTGGTGGGACCCACGCCGTTGACGAGGGTGAGCCCCTGTGTGCTCCCGGGTCCTGCGACCTTGAAGCCGAGCATCCAGCGTCCCGACACAATCTCCCCGTGCCGACGGAGCGCGTACGATGCGGCGAGCGGCGTCGCATACGTCACAATCCACCAGTTGCTCCCGTCCGGCCCGGGCTCGTACGACGCGACCGGCCCGATCGCCTCGAGGTACGGACGGAGCGCGGCGAGGTATTCTGCCGGCGGTCCAAAGACGTGCAGTGCCGTCGTGTCCGAAGCGGGCTCGAGCGAGGGTGGCGTCGCGAGGGCGGGGCTCGGCGCGGCTGGCTCGGGGTCGACACGTTCGGGCGCAGAGTCGTGCAGCGACGAAGTCGGGATCATGTCCTCGTCCATGGGCACGGGGCGGGTGCGGATGTTGCGCGGGGATGAGGCGCTGAGGTTAGCCTTGGACTCGGGCGTGGGTGCAGACGTGAGTAAGTTAGTGAGGGCGTCGTGAATGCCAATGACGCATGGAGCGCCAGCAAATGCAAATCACCATATACCACACCCACACACATGCCACACGACACCCGATCCGCCGTAGACATACCTCTCATTGAGCGAAGTGGAGAACCGGGCCGTGGGCGACCGCTTCGGCGCGGGCGGCGACGCAACGCTGTTGGGAGACGTCCCCTGGAGTCAGTACCGATCACATCACAGCGACCAAACTAAACCAGGAAACCACCAACCAAACCACCGAGCTCCCGGACCACCAAATCTTATCCCCCCACCTCCCCCCGGCCACACCCATACAAACAACGACTGCACGCCGCACACGCCACGGCCCACACCCGACTCAAACTCACAAGAGGAAGCTGCCTCGCAGGCGACGAAACAAAGCTCGGCAGAAACTTGGGCGCATCCCCTGCCCCCGGGTCGGGGTCGTCGCTCACAAAGCGCGCGCGCGACGACGTCGACGCGCGCGCGGGGCTGTAGAATGCCGACGCCGAGCGTCCGGGCGTCTGCTGCGGCTGCGTCCACCAGTCGGACATGGTGAGATGGGGGGTGCGCGTGGAGAAGGAGGGTTGGTGTGCTGGACAATGTTGACTTGGTTGTTGGTGCTGGTGGCCAAGTGCCGTGTTGGGTGGTGCGCGTGATAAGCATAATAAAACCAAGGGGCGCCGACAGTGCAAATGGGATTGACTAAATGACTCGTCATTAGTTGTCGCGTGTATATGACGCCGTGTATTTGTGCGGCGAGTCACCTGACCCAGGATGTGAGTGCTATTCGGCTGTTCTGGATCCCCCGTACCGTACACAAATGACCACCCAGGACCATCCATGGGCGGCGTCATGCGGAGCACCAGTCGTCCCAGTCGTCCCAGTCCCAGTCCAGTCCAGTCCCAGGGTTGAGGACATCAGACTCAACTCCCACATGAACACCTCTCGTCGCTAACAACCTGCTTCAACAGCCGGTACGACACAACGTGCACAACACAACTCTCACCGCGATACCCTACACTCGGACACCAACACCATCCCCCGTCCCGTGATCCACGCCAGTCTCCACACTGACAGCGACGCTTCTCGGTGTCCGCCCCAACTTATTCCGCGCCACCGCCGCTACAACCCAGGTGACAATGCCCCGCCTCGAGGACCTGCCGCGCGAGGTCATCCGCGCGATCGCGCTCGCGGTCTATGACCCCATGGAGTTGACGCAGCAGGACAGGTTGAGTGAGTGCAGGTAGGAGCCAGACGCGGGGTGCGGTTGCATGGCGTGTTGGCTGGGTGTGGTGTGTGGGTCGTGCTAGGCGCCCACTCGTGCTCGTCTCCGAATGGCACAAAGGCGGGTTGCAGATAATAGCAGTGACTCTCGCCTTCGCGGGGTCACCAACCCATCACCTCTCTCTCGTCAACCTCACATCCACACGCACACCCCAGAACCTAGTCCAGTCCACCCCCCCCCCCCCCCCAAACCAGACCCACTAACCCCCAGCATGGGGCATCTTCTCCACGGTCGACATGCACCCCGCGCGCCAGGTCGCGCTCACGACGCTCGTGTCGCTCGGCCAGACGTGCCGGCGCGTACGCTCCGAGGTCCGCATCCTCCTCTTCCGCTGCATCCGCATCCTCACCGTCGCGCAGGCGGAAGAGGTCATTGCTGCAGACTGGGCGCCGTATGTCCGGTGAGTCCGAGGCTTGCGCCGGCAAAATGTGCAGCGCGGTTTGGGGGTTGAGAAGTTTGGACGGCTGGGACGGCGAACAGGTCGGCGCCGTGCGGAGGCCGCGGCTTGATGGGTGATGCAGAGAGAGCTTGCGGTAACTGCTAGGCCGCTGCGTCGCGCGACTCGCGCCCAGAGGCGTGGTTGAGCCGAGACGGGCGGTGGTGATTGTTACGAATGAGTGAGACAGTCACTCGGCGCGGTCCGAGGGTACAATGGCTGCCCGCCAGCTGTGTTTCAGGTCGCGTGTGGCGGCGTCATCCGCGCACACTTGTGCGCGGGCTCTTGCTCAACTTGGGAGCCCCAGTCTGCACGCGGACTTGAGCGTACCATCTCCTACCGCCAGCCTGTGTGAAGCTCGATGCCGTACCCCGAGGCTGACCCCAGTTCACTCATCGTCGACTTGTCAATGTTTGACCCCGACGAGACGGTGCGCTCGTTCTGGAGCGAGTCTGCGCTCTTAATCCGGGCCATCAACGCGCTTCCGTGTTTGGAACACTTGTGCTTCTTTGCGGACGCGAGCGACGACACGACGCTGGCGTTACTCTTTACTGCACTGGTCCCGCGCGACCTCTCGTTGGGCGGCGACCCCGAGCCTACCGCCGAGCCGCGACGGAAGCGGCGCCGGCTTGAAGCTGGCGACGACGATTCAGTGGGATACCACGACGACACGGACGTGGGCGACGAGACGCGCCCGCGGCACACGGTGCCCCTAGCCGCGCGCCTCAAGTCGTTTGGGTGGCGGCAGCGCGCCGCGCCACCCGCCGAGCTGCGCCACTTTTCCCAGACGTCGACATTCGCATCGACGCTGCATCTCCTCCGGCACGCGCACAAGCTGTCCTTCCTCATCCTCGACGCCGACGTCGACGAGATGGTCGCGGACGATGTCATACACGCCCTCCGCGAACTCGCTCCCCGCAAGTCGCCCGCATCCCACCTCAGTCTCATGCTCTGCGGGCGTATCGCCGGCTGGGACGGGCTCCTCCCCGTCCTAGCAGAGACGTTTGGGGATATCAAGGAGCTCTTTATCGACCGCCCCCTCAAGAAGAATGTCAGGGCGAATGCTGACGCCGACGAGTTTGTGAGTTGTGCCACGAGGCTGATCGGGACCGGAGGCCGTGCTTGTGTTGTGCTTCTGCTGCACTTCTACGTCTACCTCTTCCCTCCCGCCGAGGTGTTCCGTCTGTGCACACTTCCACTCCTTTCATCACCTCCCCGTGCTGGAGTCGCCCATATACGGTTTTCATATGCCCCTCCTACCCAACTCCTACACAAGCCCCAGTTCAAAGCTGACCCCAGTGCGCACGCCTCGAGCCCCTCGCCGCCCTCCCCCACCTCCAACTGATCCAAGTCGGCTCATACACATTCACGATCCCGGTCCAGCGCGAAATCGTCCGGCGGCTAGCGTACCTGATGCCGGGCCTCCTCGCCGTCGGCCTCTTAGGCCAGCAGGGCGACACGACATGGTGGGGCACGTGGCGCCGCGCCCCCGAACCCCAACGCCCCCTCCAGCTGCACCCCCACGGAACATCCGGGATGCTGGTGAGCTCCATCACGAGCCTGTACTCGACGACCCTCTCGGCCATCGACGCCAGCCGTGTCGGCGCAGGCGCCCTGGTCCCGACCGCCGCGGGGCCGGGCGAACCACGCATCGCGCCGCTCGGAGACGGACATCTCTTCCTCCTCGAGGACGGCGAGGATGTCCCCGCCGACGCCGGCGTGGGACTCCCCCTCTCCCTTGTCGATGAGATTGTGCGCTCGCGCCGCTCGTCGGGGGTTTGGGGAGATGATACGAGGAGTCGGCGTAGCTCGATTGGGGATTTGGGCGATGAGCGGCTCAGGCTTGTGGCTGCTGCCAAGTAGGACGAGTTGGGGGGGGTGGGGGGGTTGAGGGTTGTGGGAGGGGAAGGGATATGTTCAGAAACTGGGGATGTGTGGAGTGTCCAGAATACTTTTGGTGACTAACTGTTGGCGGGCTGGTGACGGCGTCTAATGTAGGGAATAACAGGTCTATGGAACTAGTGTATGCATCGCTTCTGGCAATGACAAGATGACGCCGGGCACGCAGAGTCTGTGGCAACGAGCACGGAACCGAGGGAGATGGGTCGGTATGAGCCGGCGGACGATTACGCCGCTCGCGACAGGCGATATCAAGGACCAAGACGATCAGCATCCGCCAGTCGAGAACCCGCGAGGACCATCCCACGCTTTGGCGGCTCTGTGGTGACCATGATCTTTGGCAACGTACCATCGACCGCGCTAGGGTGGCGGCGGTTCCCTCTCCACCCCGACGCGTATCAGTACGCGACGCATGGAGCTGTACCAATACCTACGGGCCCCTGGCACGTCGACCTGGACCTGGACCGGCCCAACTCGACACACATGCTGCACACCCCTACTTGTCCTGACCTGGTACAGCACGACCACGGGTGTCGCCCTGCACAGCCACGTGCTGGACCAGGAAACGCGTCCGAGCACACGCGCGACAGTGAGAGTGACATTTCTGTCCGAGAGCCGCGACTCTGCTCGAGAACTAGTCCAGACCCAGGCGGACACGGAACAACGGGCAGCGAGGCAATGGCCGGGCTCGAGTCGGAGTGTGGAAACAACCCGCCTAACACTAAGCTCCACTCATGCGAACGAAACCCACATTTTCCACTTGTTCTGCCCGACAATCTCCCCTGCGCCGGTACTCGCGCCATGTGTCGGACATGTGCACAGTCACGGCGCATTATCATCGCACGCGGCCGCCGGTAGTCACCAGCAGCGCAATCGGGCAATCGAGGCGTCGTCGCCCCGGAAAGCGCGGACGAGCCGACGCCGACTTTTACGCGAGGTTGTGGCGGTGACGTGGGGCGATCAGAGTTGGTGGAGTCGGATACCAGCGTCGTGGGTGGGGTACGTGGGCTCGGAGAAACTGTTGATATGCTTTTCCCGCGTTGAGTGGTGAGGTTTGTTGAAAGAGGGACTAGAGCTGCCATGGATGGTGGGGTGGGTCATGATGGGTAGTGCGAGGACTTGATCGGTATCCATAGAGACGTGCAGTAGGGTGGGGCGATTGTGGGGCTGTGATCGTGGACGAGACGCTTGGGTTGGTGATAGTGGGAGATGGATAGTCGAGGCGAGGGTCAGGCGGTGGATGTCGAGGAGGGCGAGACTGGGGATGGGGTGCTCGGCAGCTTGGAGTTAGACACCCAACAGGTAATACGTATTGCGTCTTTGCTTGATGCAAGGAATCCGTGGTCTCAGTAGCATTACCGTATTCCTGGGATTTGTGGCTAGAGTGCGTTTGCTAGTGCTGCCCCAATATGCCACCAGCTCGAATGTTGCTATTTGTGTCGGGTGAGGCAACGGCAGTCAAGCTTGTATCGACACGCAGGGCCGTACGCATATACGTGGGGTGATTTTCTTCCCCGTTGAGCGTACTTGCTGACAACTACTGCTGGGTATACCTTTTGTGTGCTGCTCTGTACCGAGCCATCATCCGGTCAGCATTGCGTATCAGGCCCCATCCTGCCATCCCAAACAAGCTCGAGATATCTGACGCGCCTGTACAACAAGGGCTAGATCGGCGTTCTCTCCTGGACATACGCTGAGGTTTGCTGTGTCGTGTTCCCTCGTCTCCCCATTCAATCACATCGTGCAAGGGACCAAGACCGCATGAACTACTAGGTTGCATTTATACATTCCACCCGACTCTGCAGCCAGCTCCACATGGCATTATCTCACATTCTTACTCGAGGAAAGGCAACATGGTTGCTCCCACCACCCAGCCGGGGGTCTGTCACCTCGCCTGTCCTCATCGTACTCGGGTACATCTTCAGAATATTCTTTCGTGGCCGTGTCAATTGCATCCGGCGACCGTGACTACCACCAGTGCTGCCTGCCACCCTCTTTCGTGCTAGATAGTCATGGGACGCTCCGGGGTACCTCCAGCGCGGCAGGCACTGACGCTGGTACTGGCACGGGAACAAGGAACTGTCCTGCCACGATACACGACACGTCGCCCCGCAACCAGCGCAGCCGCTCTTGCCCGGCCAGCCTCCGTGTTCCTTGGACCTGTAGCACATTGTCAAATAGCTACCATACACTCGCCAACTGTTGGTCAAAAAAGCCGCAATAGCCATACTTTCTTGGCAACACCGCAAAAGAGGCCCAAAGGGTGCTGTAAAAATGGGGGTCAGGCTGTAGTCGCCACGGCACTGGGAGAAATCGCGTACAAGTACCAGGCAATCACGCTCAAGTCGCCAAGTCACTGGAACCCATTCGAAACAGCGGTGCCCGTAACTGGGCAAGAAAGGCATAGCTGGGAGCGCACATTCCGGGTACGCCGGGCGTGAAATGCCGTGCAGCGTGTACGGGCGCTGCATTTAGCAAGAGAGTGAGGCTGCGGAGTGCTGTGCTCGGGGCTGTGAGAACAAACCAGTGCACCACTGGCCAAGCCGCCAAGCAGCAAATTACCAAACTGCTTCGAGTGATTCGCAACTGCGGGAATCGGGTTTGGATCATGCCAAAGTGTGCACTCTCGACCATGCCCCAGTCTGTGCTGCGGCACTCGGACCGACGGCCGGGCAACCGTACAAACTTTGCTCGACGACGTGGATAATTAATTTTTCATTTACTCCCAGGAAGCAAGCGCCACACGCTTACTACCTTTCCCAATCTTCTTGGTCTGGACCAAACTCTAGCCTCGACCCAGCTACACTGCACGCGGCCGTAAAAGACACATGCTCCCGGATTAACCTTTGGGAATTTATGCGTGTTGCCGGCTGTTGCTGTTTAGGTTACTGGTTGCAAACGTGCCAACTGTGAGCCTGTCGAGAACCGCCAGCCAAGAAAAGGACTCTCTTCCGTCAACCGCCCACACCCCTGCGCAGCTGCCGTCGCATCGCGCCGCCCAGTATTCCCCAGGACGCGGGACCTGTCGGGAAGACGTAGATAACGTTCAGACTGAAACAGATACGAAACGGCACCAGGCCCACCTTCAATTACTGCAATTGACCTAGCAGGCGCCTGGCTTGCAGGCACTCTGCAGCCATTGGACGTTCCGTCACTTGGCTTCTTGGCGGGCGGGACAGGCTCGACGAATCTGTGTACTTGTTTTGGTAGTCTGCTCGACCTTGCCATGGCGGTGCGGCGGAAAGCGGAGGGACGGCCGAGGGACGGAGCAGGAACGCGCCGACAGCAGGCACCAGGTGACGTACCGGCAAGACCGGGGCGACGGAGGCCGCACGACCGGGAGTGCAGGCTTGGAGGCACGAATGTTTGGGACACTGGCGGTGGTGGCGGCAGTCGCCGGTCGAGGTTTATAGTATAGGTTGTAAACTACCACAAACGGAGGATGCGATTTAGCTTATTGGCAGCGGCGCTGATCACACCTTGGGATCGACGGCGTTTAAAGTCATAGTGTCGGCTCGGGTGCCAGAGACGCGTGAGTTGTTCGGGCACCCCTGGTCCCAAACAAATACCACGAGAATGACATGAGTTTCGGGCATGACGCGCGCACGCCAAGTGGTGGTGCCACTTTCAGCCATGTGTGGCCTCTGTCAGCAGTCGCATGTCACATCAGCCATGCCAGCCATGTCCCATGTCGCCATGCCGCCATGTCAGCCATGTCAGCCAGTGTCGCAGCCTTGGCGAACCGACTGTGAGCTCACCGCGGCACTCATGTCTTCCTCGCACGCCGCAAACGGGACTAGTGTCGGTGCGGCCTGGACTACTCGGACGACCTAGAATACGGACCTGGTGGTCGGACCTGTACCTGGCGTCCTAGCATCCGCGGACCTGGTTGGACCCAGAAACGTACATAAGAACAACGACATGATTGCAGCATTGGGCGACCCGGCATTAGCCTAACTTTAAACTCTTCTTGCCGCCCATCATACTAGCCTCGGGCGATGCAAGGACTATTACGGCAGCACTCCGTGTCCAATTTTAACATCCTCCGTTATTGCGTTGCGTCGGGGCGGGTGGCGCGTGTTCGACTTGTGGCGAAACCCATGTGAAGCAGCATGCTCCATTCTCCGGCGTGGCATGGATCATGGCCTGGACGAGTCCAGAGAGTCTAGAAGATGCACAGCAACTGGTAAAAGGTTTGAGGTGAAACTGCGCCGTGTTGACAGGCCGAAACCTCCTGCGGTTTGTTCAATTTTTACAAACGTTGCAATAATCACGCGTCTTCTTTGGTCGGCGCACCGAAATGGCGTGGCTGCTTCCCGCTTCCCGCTGATATTGGACCAGAGTGGAAAGTAATGTGCACCTACTGCGAGCGAACACTCATTCTCCCACTGGCGCCTTACTACGATACACCCTTCTCCTACCGTACCCCCATCCCCCGCCCCACCCCTCACCGCCTCGCTCGTCATTACGCTCCACTGAATTGTTCCTTGTTGACACTGACATTTTCGGCGACGGCGACCGTGTTGACGCTGGCGCGCAGCATACATGACGCAATGGGGACTCACCAACGGACCTGGGACCTGATGTGCAGGGGAGGGCCGACGTGGGACGCGCTGTTTGGTGTGTGTGAGCGCCTTTGCATTGCGGCATTGCATGACATGATGTTCGTGAGAGCAGCTCGAGCTAGGCTGTGCCATGACGACAAACACCTGGTCCGTCGTTTGGTGATTGTACATTTGACTAGGCTTGTGCAGTTGCTCGTATGTTGTTGTTCTTGTTGTTGTTCTTGGTAGCGCACGACGTCCTCCAGTGCATTCACCGGTCGCCAAGTGTGTGTCTCGGGTACGAATTGTTGTCAGCGGCGACAAATATTACTTCACAACACCAGGGGTTCATTGTCGCTCTGCCTGCCTGGACGCCCGCTCACATCAGGGCCGGCGCAGACCAGGGGAGAGGAGAGGCGCGGGATGCCGTTCTTGCCAGGCACACAAGCCGACCAGCCCACGAAATGGTGGTTTCGGCCCGACGAGAGGTTGCCGTAGGGAGGATAATGGCAGCCGTGTAAGCTCTGAGACGTCCCGGCAGACATCAGAGGGGTTGGAAGCGGTGGGTCCAATGCGGATGCTGATATGCGGAGTTGCTCATGGCGCAGGGATAAGGTACGCATTTGATGAGGGTGGTCCAAATTCACTGGGTGGGTGGCGACGTCCCGCATCTCCCGGGGCCCACTGTTGTGCGTTGCTAGCGTGCAGTGTTGTGCATTTCGGGGTCGACCAGTTTGTCAGTTTCCAGGTTGGACTGGGGCCACAATGTTGGATGAGTGGTTTTCGGGGTCGGGACGGTGCCGTGGCGTTGTGGCGTTGTGGCGTCGTTGGCGCCGGCGGCACGGAGGAGACCCGGCCCGTTGCATAGGGACTTGTTCGCTTGGTAGGCGTGGCAACGCACATATGGGTGGGACAAGGGATACTGTAGTGCGCGTGGCGCACGGCGTGGCGTCTCGTTCCGCGCGCAGCCAGTAAACCCGCCCTCGTTTGTGATTACTGGGCTCATATCGTACTCGCCAGTTGGTAGTCATCAGAGTTCATTTTGATCATTAGATACCACCCCGGATAGCGCGGGGAGCAGCGCCAACAAGCTGGATCATTATTAACCAGCGTCGTACACCCCGGGCCCCCATTGATCCGGGTTCTGTCGTACGTACGCAAAAGAAGTATTTCACTCGCGCACACATACATACCGTGGTGAATCACGCGCTCCCAGTCAGCACCCGCTGGCGGCCGTGGAAGAGTCCGCGTGCATGATTCTCGGAGAAAGGTCCACCTCTTTGCGAGACGTTCTAGCCGACACTGCCGTCATGGGAGACGGCTGGCGCGGCCGAGATACAATGCCAGTAAGTGACGTTTGTGGACGTGTGGAACGGTTGTTGTTGTGCACATGTATCAGATTCTAGTGCCGAGGCACCAGTTGTCCGGCGAGGAACAAGACAAGGTTTGGCTAAGCGTGCGGCCTTGTTGGGCCAAGAGATAGAGTTTGAGGGAGGAGAATCAGCCAGCACATGATAGACCAGGGCGCAGCACAACATCATGTCCAAACCTGTACGGAATGCGTCCTGGCCCACTGACCTGGCTGCCGCAAACCTTGGTACAGACGTGAACCATGGCCAGCCCGCATGGGCGGCATGGACGGCGATGATGTACACAGCCTTGTGGGCGGCGATACAACAAGGGCCAACTTACAGAAGCGAGGCAACGACAATGGCGACAAGGAACCGGCCTAGTTCCTGACGTTGCCGTATCCTGAAAGAACGCCATCTTCGGCGCATTATCCAACCCGTCGACTAACTGCCGAACCGTGAACCACGCGCGCGGCGCGTCTACGTGTGCTGCACGATCGGCCAGACCAGACCCAGGATGAGCCTACTTGGACAACGAGTCCCTGGACGGCAAGTTCATTTTTGTGTCGCATCATGGTGCGTCTTGTGTTACGTAGCCCCCCATCACCGAAAAGAAGACGATAAAAAAATTATGAACCCCGTGCTAGGCGAACGGGGCCAGGGAGGAGCGGCCACTCGAAAATGTACCACTTGCTGTACCTACCTACGGTAGGTTACCTAGGCATACGCGTTCCTTGTTCTCGCTACGCTCTCGCGACAAGGAACGTCCGTCTACGAGATGCAATGCGCAATCACAAGCGACAGCAGGTCCCAAGATCCCAATGCGTGCATGCAGGAAAAACAACACGCCATGGCCAGGGCAGGGGTGACGAGTGGATAAGGGGGCTGGGCTGGGCTGGGGGACAGGACAGGCCCGCGGTAGTGCATGGATGCGCCAGCCAGTAAGAGTGATCGACCACATTGGCAGTCAGCCGACGCTCCCCTCGCGTCCCGTGCATCATCCCGCCGGTCATCGGGCAACGCGCCACTGGGATCCATCCCATCGCATCCTATCCTATCCTTTTTTTGCGCCATTGTCGGCATCATTTGGGTAGCAACGGTAAAGAATCAGAAGCAGCAACAGGCACACCCAGGTTTCGTTGCCAAAACCCATGCAGATGGACCCGTTCGAGATCGCCGCCGCGGCGCCGTCTGCACAGGACCACAGATGCAGAGCTTGCAGAGGATCCAAGGGAGGCATGCGAAGAGATGGTCGATCAACAGGAGCGTCCGACCGCCCGAAAGAATGCCATTCCGCACGACGCCCATTGATTCTCTCGCCATATTTAACAAGTGAGACACAACGCGTCGCCAACATACGCCCCCCCGCACCAATCCCCCAGTACCCATTCAGAACTCGTTCACCTCCGACAAGCCTTTATCTCTCTCTCCCCTAGCCCTCTCCATTCTCCTGTGCGCAGCACTCGTGTGGCGTTGTGCACACCCTACACCCCTACACTCTCGACTCGACTAGTCTTTTAGATCTCGTCCTCGCTACCATAGTCGTCACCACATCCTTTGTGGCACCCCCCACCAACGACTTCACCTCATCCTTCTAGTCTCGTTTCTAGTCACTGCACACCACACCCGCACGTTTCAACAACGTCCACATTGCTCCAGAGCAGCACCCACCTTCGTTAACTTTGTTCTTTCCTCTTGTCCTCGAAAATGTCGACCAAGTTCTTCCAGCTCCACAACATGCCATCTGTGGCACCGCCGCCAATGTCGCGGTCGTCGTCGTCGTCGACCATCACCCTCATCCCGTCGACGCCCCCCGCACCCAAAGAACTGCAGTACCTCGAGTCGCCCCCGACGCTCGACGTGTCCCAGTTCCCCGAGCCGCCCGTCGTCGGCCCCGACCATGTATGCACCGACCTCTCGGCCGTCAAGGTGACCAAGCCAATCAAGGCGATCCTGTCTGCTGCGCTGTCGACGCTCGACCGCCCGCTCCGCATCGTCGGTCTGCTCGCCACGACCGACTCGGGCTGCCACATGTATGCCGACATGACGGCGCGTGCATGCAAGGCCGGTGGAGTCTTGTTTGACAAGATTGACCTCTCGGCCGCGCGCGAGCATGATGATGACGCCGCCTTTGAAACGGTCAAAACCGCAATCGAGGACCTGAACAAGGACATGACCGTCGACGGCCTCATCGTCTACTTCCCCCTCTTTACAGCCGAAAAGGACGCCGTACTCCGCTCCCTCATCAGCCCCCGCATCGACGTCGAGGGTGTCCACCCCACATCCCTCGTCCGCTCCTATGCCCACTCGCCAAAGACAATCGAGGAGCACGCAGCCAACCCCGCCCGCGCAATCGTCTACCCATGCACGGCCCTCGCCGTCGTCCAGGCTCTCCACTCGCCCATCTGTGGAGTCTACCAGCCCGACCGGCCCCACGGCGAGCGCTTCCGTGGCAAGACCATCACGGTCATTAACCGGTGAGTCACGGCGTTACTCACCACCACACACGACGAAGCCCGTGCTGACGCCCCTTTCAGGTCTGAGACTGTCGGCCGCCCCCTTGCCGGTATGCTCGCCAACGACGGTGCCCGCGTCTTCTCGGTCGACATTGACTCGACGCACGTCTACGAGCGCCTCCCCAGCGACCCGTGCTACAAGCCGACGCCGTTCCAGGCCGGCCAGCCGCCCCTCGAGACCATTCTCGCTGAGAGCGATGTGGTCGTCACCGCCGTCCCCGGCAAGAGCTTCAAGGTCGACACGGCCATGCTCCGCCCTGGCGTCGTCTGCGTCGACCTCTCCGAGCACGGCAACTATGGCACCGACGTCCGCGACCACGCGGGCATCTACGCCCCGCGCCTGGGCAGCGTCACCATCTTGATGCTCAAGCTCAATGCCCTCGTCCTCCGCTCCCAACATCAGGAAAAGCTCGAGCAAGAGCAGCTCGCCAACGGTATTGCTAATGGTCTCGACCTCGTCCAGCACGCAAATGGCAATGGCTTCGCCAACGGACACTCGCAGTAGGGCGGTGCAGTATAGGGCAACGAAAGGCATCATTAGAGCGAGCACGGACAGCGTCGCCCAGTACGGCCAGCGGCCGTCTGCACCCATCTACGCCGCCGGCTGGTCCACGGCCTCATCTCATTAGAGGACAATTGTATACTCTGTAGAACATCACAAGAAACAATGTATTGTTATACCTCAACCTCGAGCTGGTGCTGCTGCAAGTCATTGCACCAGTGGGCAGGAGTGCCATGGAGCCAAGCTGGTATGCATTGGGCAATTCCATATCTGCCCGCCCCCACCGTCTCCCGCATTCAGCACCCAAGATAACGCAAGATCACACCAGCTGAGACAACAGAGACGCGAACGACGCCAGCGGGGCACACTAGATACGCCACCGCCACTAGATGGTACCCTCAACCCACCCAATATGACCATGGGCTGAATGCACCCAGAGATGCACAGCTCACACGAGCCGCCAGTGAACACCAACCTGAGACAGTCGAGACGCGTCATACTCACACGGGCACTAGTATTGAGGATCCAAACCCCGGGTCCTCGGGCCACGGGCGGGAACAGTGCGATGTCTCACATTCCCACATTCCACCCATATCAACGACCCCAGATCAGAGTTTTGGAGTCCTAGGATCCTTGGAGCGTGCCGTCGGCCGCGCTGACGCATATCGGCTGTACGCGAGTGGCGCGCGGTGGCACTCGGCAGCCCGGTAACAGTGCTGTAGAGGAGGGTTGGAGCAAATTACGGGATCGAGATTGCGATTCCATGTGGTTTATCGTGCAATTATTGCGCTCCATCTTCCCGTCATGTCCCAGTGCCACCATCGTTCGCTAGTTCGCTAGGCCGCTCGGCTGGCTCGGCAACAGAGTCGGGGAGGCTGATCGGGATAATTATCGGGATGAGTCTCGGAAGCAAAATCCACGTGGTCAACTTGACAATTAGGCCCCTAACCTACATTGCGCAATATATGCGCGCCTGTTGGGTTGAACAGGCGCGCGGGAAAAGTCACTTTCGTTGGTCCGACGTTCATGTTCAACATGAACATCAGCTCGAGCTCACCACCAAACCACCGCTCAACAACCACCACCCCGACACCGACACGCCATGTCGCTCCTGCCCCGCGCGCTGCGCAGCGCGCCCTCCTCGTCCTCGGCGGCAGCTCCGCTCGCCGCGCGCGCATTCTCGACGACCCCCGCGCGTGCGATGGTGCGCGAGCTCGGCGTGTGGGACATGCGCGACATGCCGACGTACGAGTGGGACGACCCGACGAGCTTGGGTGTCATGCGTCTCCAACAGATTGAGGAGATTCGCGCGCTCGTTTCCAAGGTCGAGCTGGACCGCAAGGCGCTTCAGGGTGGGTACGGATAGCTGTGTTGCTGGTGGGCGGGTGGGAGAGGAAAGAGGGCGAGAGATGGGGAGTAAGAGGGGAGAGTGGGTGCGAGCGGAGGGTGGGCGTGTACTAGTGAGGAGCAAACGGGTGAGAGGCTTGCAAGGGAGAATTGGTGGGGAACCATTGTCTCGTGGTTAAAGCTTGGCCCAACTACCTTGGGACAAAGTGGGGGGAAAGGCATGGTTTGGACAACTACTGGGGTCATCGACCAAGCGCTTCGCAACGGGATGCGCGCTTCGCAGCTGGATGCGTCCAGTTGTGTGTTTGCGTGCTTGTTGTCTGACAGAGTATTCTGACCTGGTGTTGGCTGTCGACTCCACGCCTCCTCACTGAAGGGTTACCAAGAGGAGCCAGACTGGCTGTTGAGAAGGGCACTGTCAAGGTCATGGCTGCAGTGTCGCCCTGTCGAGCGAGACTGGATCTGCTACTGCGACCTCTCGGGAACTGGGAGCTTGCGTCTGCGGTTTATCCACTGGCCCAAGGCACCTCCGAAAGACACGCCCAGCACAGACAGGCGCCCTTGGCATACTCGACAAGATCGTCCATCACGCGACCTCTTCGCCTGCCGGCTACCTTCTCCTCATCCCTCGTCTCAGTGCCTCCCGAATTCCTCGCCCTCGCCCTCCCCACTTCCCACTGCCTCCTCCATTCCCACTGCCTGCCCTCCCCCCGCTTGTTAACCCAACTAACCCCCAGCCCAAGCAAAGAAGTTCCGCCCCCCGCAGGGCCGCATACGCGTCACGTCGACCATCGACCTCTCGATCCCCGACTCGCCGTACCACAACAAGAGTGTGCTGGTGGCGCCGCTCTCGTCGCTCCCGCTCAAGGACGCCGACGCGATCCACCGCCTCAAGCTCCTCGCTGGGCCGCGGTGGTCGCCCGGTTTCCCGGGACGCCACGAGATGATTGCCGGCAGCGACGCAAAGGGCTCGGTCGTCGAATATGCACAGGACGGCTGGGTCAAGATTGCCGAGGAGCGCTTCCCGGACGGACGGATGAACCGGAAGAGCGCGAGTGATATGCTTGAGCGGCTTGTCGAGGCGGCTAACGTGAGTGCGATTGTGGTTGGGGTGGGATAGGCGAGAGCCGGAGGTAAAGCTGCGAGGAGAGTCTTGATGAGAGTTAGGGTCCACGGGGGAATACGATGTGGAGAGGAGAGTGGAGAGGGTGGTCGAGAGCAGAGTGGACGGGGCAGTCGAGAGTAGAACGTGGAAAGGATAGGCGAGAGGAGAGTGAGAGGGTAATCCAGATCAGAGCGGAGACGATTAAACGAGAGGAGAGACTGAATGGGCAAGAGTTGAGAGTCAGGAGAGGACAACAGAGAAAGAGTGAGGCGAGAGGAGACGAGACGCAAGAAGAACAGAGAGATGTTGTTCTATGGAGAATGGGGAGGACTGTCCATTGTCTCTTCCGGAAGTGGGAGGCGGAAGAGAGCGCCTTAAAGGCGGGAACAGTGCATTGCTCCGTCGACAGACATCAGTAGGGAGGAGAGACAACCGCGAAGCCAAGAGCCTTGAAACGAGAACCGTCCCGAGCAGCGAGAGCACAGCTGACACCATTGCTTCCCCATCACCACCACCAACCCACCCCATTCCACAAAATTCCCCACCCTCCCCCCCCCCCGCCCCACCCCCCCACTCTCCCTCCCACTCCCATTAAATCCAACAGGACGCCAACTCGCCCCTCTCGGCATCGACGCCGCTCGACCCGCGCCACCTGCTCGCGCGCCAGCGCAAGAAGCGCGGCCGCAACGGCGGCCAGCAGCACTGGGCGCGCGTCGAAGCGCTCAAGCGCCGCCCCGAGATTGTCGGCGGCGTCCGGGGGTTCCCCAAGGAGTGGGTGCCCGAGGCGCCCGTCAAGAAGGCGACGTAATGTGGTGGTCTTGACGGGTGGTCTTGGCGGGGATGGGGGTGGAGTAGATGGATGCCGACAATCATGCACAGTTCTAGCATAGCCTGGGGAGGTCCCAGCCGTTGGGGATGATTAGGACATGTTGACGAGGACAAGTTGTGTTTGAGGCGCGTCTCGTCTGTGCCGCAACCGTACATGGGTGCGAGGAACATGTGTTCAGACGGGATCGGTGGTCAAATTTGCGGATGTCCCATGTCCCATTGGCATCCCAATGGCATCCCAGTGGCAGCGGCCGTCGTCCCGTTACTGGTCGTGCCGACGGTCGCGGTCGTACTCGTAAGTTCCCTGGTCTCGCCGACCGCATCTGGACAAGCGAAGCCGCGACGCCCGCAGAGCAGCACACCGCATACGCGCGCACCCACGTCCCTTGGCAAACAGCTGCCACGCACGATCTCGAGCTCTGTACTATTTTCTCTGCGCACTATACTCAATGTCCCAACTGCCTGGCTGTCCCTGCGATATCTGCATCTGCTTGTCTTCGGGGTGTGTTTCTGGCACGGTCGGCGGTGTCATGCTACCCTACCCCCAGTGATGAGGCAAGGCGTCGGTGCACACAGGCACATGACGACGCCAGCCAAGCTCTCGAGTTGATACAGCTCCATGGACCAAAGAGACACGCGCACAAACGCCCACAAGTATCGAGCTGCTGCGCTAGGGTTTGAACAAAGTGGCAAAAGTGGCATCAAGCACAAGAAGACAGAAACAGGCTACACCCTCTATCGTACATCTAATAGGTCGGGCACTCGGCATGGGCACACGGGACACACTGTCGGCGGTGGGGTCGTGTCTGCGCCGCGTCGGTGGTGGGTATCGGGGTATGTGTTGAGGAGAATGTGGGTATCTCCAGTCGCCGGCGCTGGGGGATCCAGGCATGTCGCGTCGTGCTGATCTCGTCGTCGTCTAATCTAAACGGTCTTGGCTGTCTAGGACTGGCTAGTACCGCCCGCTCGGCCCCTGTGCGTACTGCGGCTGCTGGGCATACTGCTGCTGTTGCTGCGCAGCGTACGCGGCGGCCTGTTCGCGCGGCGTGGGGTATCCCTGGGGTGGTGTGTTACCGCGCGACGCATGTGGCGCACCGCCGGCCTGGTACGCATGCTGCTGGGGGTGGACGGCGCCGGGCGTAGCAATGGCGGCCTGGAGGTGGCGTGCCGAATCAGACGACGCAGAGCGGCTGGCCTGGGGCGGCGTGTTGCCGCGTGGCGGTGAACCCCTGGGTGTGCCCTTGGGTGGTGTGCCCTTCGGTGTGTTCTTCTTTGGCGCCTTGTAGTTTGCCGACGCGTACTGCTGGGGCTTCTTGCTGCCGAACGAGAACCAGCCGCCGCCGCCCGCGTCCTCGACCACCATGCCCGCTGCGATGTTGTCTTGGCCGCGTTTGGTGAGGAACGTTTCAAGGCTGCGGGTTAGTCTGGGTGCGGGAGAGTGTATTGGGAAAGGTACGCGGAGATGGTTGTGGGAAGCGGTTGTGGGAGAGAAGTTGTGGGAGAGGGTTGTGGGAGAGGGTTGTGGGCAGTAGCTGGTGGGGAGTAGCTGGAACACATCTCTGTGCTGAGGGTGGGCACAGCGTCTTTCCCCATCAAGACCCTATCGAGAAACTCACATTTCGGCATTGCGAGAATTGCCCTTCCAGACACCCGCAGCAACATCTCCGACAATGGGGAAGATCCTGCCGTCAGTAAGAGAAGCGATTGGGGAGAGAAGCGCAGGATGGGGATAGTGGTGGGTGAAGAAGTGGTAAGGGGGGAGACAGCCGGGCGACGGGGCACAGTGGGTGGCGCCCGGCGAGGAGAGGGAGAGAGTGCGAGGAGAGGGAGTGGGAAGAAAAGCGAGGGGGCAAAAACGCAGACCGAGGGCGACAGCGAGGTGCTGGCAAAAGGGACGACAAGGGTAGCCATAAACAGGAAGGCAGGTACCCACTGCATGCCAGTGGACACGGCCACGTTGAACGCCATCTGCGACTGGACCTTCTTAGGAATGTCGAGTTTGCGCGCGGGGCGAATAATCAGCGTGTACCCGAGAATGGCATTGGCGATATCGCCGAGGCCCGGGATGAGGCCGAGGAAGAAGGCATAGCCGACGCGCGCCTTGGTGCAGGGGATCTTGATACCCTTGTCGAGATGGTGGGCGCGGCGGCGAATCTTGCGGAGCGCCTTTGCGTCGCGCTTGGTGAGTCCGACGGGGATGTCGCGCTGGGACGTTAGCAAGGGCCCCCCGGGGGGTGGGGGTGGGGAGGGGAGGTGATATCGGTGCGGTGTCTCGTGCTCGAGCGGTGAGGTGGGGCCGTTGGTGGGTGGCGCGGAGCGACGCAGACAGCGTCGCACACCACCCAGCCCCGCCCCTCTCCTCTGCCCGGCCTCGGCACCCCGACTCTGTGGCAAACGCACCTTGCGACGCTTCGTGCGCCCGCGCTCGTCGGTCACGACCTCGTAGTACGGATCAATGGGCTCGAACGACGCCGCATGCTCCTGGAAGTGTTTCTGCAACGTCAGCGGAGAGTCAGAGATGGGGGGACGCACCTGCGCGTAGTTCTGCGCGTACTTTGCGGCCAAGTTGCTCGCCATCGTGGCTGGTAGAGAGAGAGAGTAGGCGTGTAGAGTGGAGAGAAGATGGGGCGGCGAAGAGGCGCGTGTGCCCTGGTATATATGCCGGGCGGGTCGCTCGAGGTGGAGACAAAAGAGAGGGAGAGATAGTGCGGTGCAAGATGAGATGCGAGGGGGTGGTTGTTGTGTACAGGGGGGGCCGATTCGCCACGCCCGGTGGCGCTCGACGGAAGGAAATGTCGTCACTCGCCGATCAGTCCTCGCGGGCTCCATTTCTATTTTTTCTGCACGGTGTGTGCCTGAAATCCCCAAGAGTCTGGGCACAGCCCCGCAAGGCCCACCCACCCAGACTACCCAGCTGCCACTCTGTGTGGCGCATCGCCTCCCCCTCGACATGTTGGTCCAGCTTTGCCA
This sequence comes from Pascua sp. PH4015B, assembly GCA_025502685.1. Classification (NCBI taxonomy): domain Eukaryota; kingdom Fungi; phylum Basidiomycota; class Tremellomycetes; order Trichosporonales; family Trichosporonaceae; genus Pascua; species Pascua sp. PH4015B. The sequence continues at coordinate 272,359 of JAMFRD010000018.1, forward strand.
CCCCCTTGTATGCTCCGCCTCCCCCTCTGACACGCACAGCATCGTTTGCGGGCCAGTTTGATGTTTGAGGTCAAACTCTAGCATGATATGCGCGTGATCAGAACAATGCAAAGAGGGACAAAAAGAACCAGGACGAGCAAAGGCACACTAGTCGAGACGATAGGGGGTGGCAGTTAAACATGACACAAAGGAGTTGCACAGCCAGCACCGCAAACGCACCGCTCTGACGGCTCCATCCACCTTGGCACGACTGAGTGTAGCGGCAGCGCCGTGGTCATGGGGCTGCTACCCTCGTCGTGCCAGTGCCATCGATGCGGCAGTAGCAAACATGAAACCCCGTCGGCAGCGGCCGGGCACCTCCTGGCGGGCTGTGTACCGCCTTGTCTCGCTGATACCGCTGCTACGCCGAGAATGCAACACGGCGCCTGCACGGGAATGCAACGCGGCATCTCGTCCCAAGGGTTTAGGATACAGTCCGCGTAGCGCGGCCGTACACTCATTATGGGGCACTCTCTCGTCTGCAGACATGTCCACACGACCATCCGACCTGACGCAGCTCGCCCGCAGCCAGCACCCCAACCACACACCCATCACGCCCCAGCCCACACGAGCCAAAGATATATGCAATACATGCAACTACCCATCTACTAGCCTACGAGCCCCCGACCCCCGGGGGCCCAGAGTACCAGAGGCCGCCTTACGCAGCGACCTCGGTCTCCTTTGGCGCCTCTGGGGCGGCTGCAGGGGCGGGCCGGCTCTGGTTGCCGCCGGTCCGTCCGCCGCGGCCGCGTCCTGTCCCACGCCCGCCACGCTCGCGGTCGCCACCCGAGCGCTGCTCGGACGTGTTCTGCATCGCATAGTTGATCGCCTGCGACCGGAACGCGAGGCCGCGGGTTGTCTCGATGAGCGTTGCGGTCGGGGTCGTGTGGGGGCGGGAGATGTGGAGCATGTTCTGGGGGTCAGCATAGGGAATAGGGTTAGAAGGGAGAGGGGTGTGGACGAGGTGAGAGAATACACGAGGAATAGCAGATCACGAATGCGCAGGGAAAGAAGGGAGACAGGCGTCCCCATCGACACGCTGGCAAGATGCAGCCCCTCTTCCAGTCCCACCAACGCTCCTTCAACGCTCCTTCCAGGTCTCAATGGAGACTCGAATCACACGGCGAGAAGTCCACTTCTTGATCGCAGGCTCTTGGTTGACCACGCCCTCTCGCTCGCCAACCTCTCAATATAGCACACAGGTCGGGGACACGAAACGAGAAAAAGGACCACAAAACCCAAAACCCAGTGGACGAGAACAATAGAGTCCAGTTGGCAGCAACTACTCACAGATGCCAAGTCAATCTTGGCGTCGACACCCATACGCGAGTCGCGGATGAGGTTGACGATCCACTTTTCGCCCTCCTCGGTGCTGAGGTTGAGGGTACGCGACAGCTCGCCAATGTCGATGCGCTGGTGGATGCGGCAGAAGACCTCGGAGATGAGCCAGCGGGCGTTTTCGACAAAGTCGTTGGCAAAGCCCGAGAGGAAAAAGTCGGCCTTGACGACGTTTTCGGCCACGGTGAGGCGCTCCTGAGCCCTGTCAAAGTCAAAGTCGCAGAAGAGGTCCTTGAGGAAGGCGGTGACGGGGTCCGAGTACTGGTACTCCTCCATCTGGACGATGCGCGTCAGGTCCTTGACGTGGTCACGGTTGGAGCGCGAGCCGGCGGCCTTGGGGGCGCGGCGCGAGATGATGGCCGCCGCGACGAGGTAGCGGAGGAGGTGGGGGCACGACGTCTGGATCGTGTTGAGGTACGCGGGCGACAGGAACATTTCCAGGAGCGCCTGGCAGCCCTGGCCCTCGCCGAGGTTGAAGAAGACAAACAGCGACCAGTGGAGCAGCCAGGTGCGCGCCTGGAGCTGGGTGAGGGGCTTGGCCGCCGCCTGCGAGTGCGGGTTGTCGATCAGGTCGCGCAGGTCCTTGACCTCGACGAGCGCCGCCTCCCACTCGCCAGTGAGAATGTTCGACGCGAGCTTGCCCCAGTGCGCCGAAATGTTCAGGTCGTACGAGGGCGAGAAGATCAGGAAGTGGTACAGGAAGTTGGCAGCGTCCGCGTACTGGCCGAGCGAGAACTGGAACTGGCCAAAGTGGTACAGCGCGTTGATCTGCTCAACCGAGATCTATACGGCAGTCAGCACCGGCACCACCTCATCTCTCTCTCTCCCTGTGAAACGCACGTTGTACTCTGACCTCAAAAGCTCGAGGTTCTTCTCCTTGTCCACACCGCCCTTGAGCTTTGCCACCGCCTCGGGGTTCTCGATAACCTTCATGATCGGCTGAGCCGCCTCCTGGAGGCTCTTGTAGCGAGCAGTCGCCTCGTCGCGGAGCTTGTCAAAGTCGACAGCCTCGACCTGGACACCGTCGCTCTTGCCCTGCTCGTAGAGCTGGCGCGCGTAGTCGACCATGTTGGTGCCCTTGACGAGGTCATATCTGGGATCCAGTCAGCCCTGTGTCTCTACACAACAACAACGCCGCGGATCCTCCGCCGTGCCCGCCGCTGTACCATTGCGCCCGCACAAACAATCATCACCAAGCAACGAGCTCCCACTCGGAGCCGTCACGCGGCGATCGACGGCGACGGACACAAAAGCACACAGCACAAAAGCCGCCACCCCTGTCACGCACTGAGCCTTGTCCACCTGCGCGGCGGGGAAGATCTCCGACTCGCCAAGGTGCTGGACGAGCGGGATGGCAAGATGCCGGTCGAGGTGCGGGACCAGCTTCTGTGGGGGTGTTAGCGGACATGTGCCGGACAATGCGCGCGCGACTCGCTTGTGTGAGGTCGTACTCGGCCATGATGGGCAAGCGTTGGTCGGGATTTTCGTTGGGGAGGAAGGGGGAGCGTCGGATGGGGTATTCGACGTGTCGGGGCTGGCCTGGGCTGTCGTCCCCGCTTTTGGTATGGTGCTCGGTCGAGATGGACGCGAGATGGGGTGGGATGGGCAAGAGATGGCAGCGGCGGCCTCGGTGATGTTGGACAAGCGGGTCTGCGGTGTGCGCTGGCTGCTGCCCGTTGCTCTGGCCACCACCGCGACCTCGACGAACAATGAAACTTGGCTGGCAGCGACTTGCAAAAGTCCACACCGCCACCAATCCATATTGCCGAAAATTTCCGGGCAGAGTTGAGGCAATATCCACGTGGCAGCCACATCCGCGTGCGTTCCACATGGTAAACCGAGGGACTTTCCTAGCCGTTAAAGCCCTCTCAGTTTAAACTAACAAGGAGGAAGGGAACGAGGAGGACAGAACGTCCCGAGTTCGACTCCGTACTGTGTCTTTGTAGGCCACCAGTCGTCGAACATCCTCTCGCCGCCGTCCTCTGCAGTACAGTCGGAGGCTGCTTGCTCCAGGTGCTGGAACGTTGACATCAACGTCTTTTCCACGAAGCACTTTCAGTAAAGTCTCTACTACGAGTGGGGCGTTTACACCGTCTTGAGTCAGTCGCACTGAGCTCGTGTGCACAACGCGCCTTTGCATGGCTGCTCGCAGCTTGAATGTTGAACCTCGCGTACCGTCTCAAGTCTTCACGAACGCTCCACAAACCAACCGTCGCAGCACTATTCCCAATTGCATACCTTTAGGTCGGGTTGGACTCCAGATATTTCCGTCCAAGTCCTTTATTAACTGTATGCCCTGCTACCTGTGTTGTCTGCGAGTTGAGCACCTCTTCGACTCTCAGCGAACCCTACTCGGAACATAACTCTTCATGGCCCCTACACAGCCCTGTCAAACGTTGGCAAGTGAATACTTTCTCGCACCACAAGAATCCTCGCGCATGCTTAAGCCACATCAAACACCTCACACCATCCATCACCAGCATACAATCGATGACTATGTACATCATTAAGTACCTGCATTCTCCAACGAGCACAACTGTGTAGCGCTCCGCTTAGAAGAGGATGCTGGAGATTTTTGCGAAAATACCCGTTTCCTTGTTGAACTTCTGCCTGTCGAGTTCCTCCATCGCGTCGAGCTCGCGGCGGCCTGACACAAAGTCGATCTCGGCCAGGGGGATCCAGCGCGTCCGCTTGGAGAACTTCCAGCCAAACCATAGGACGGCGAAGATGGGGATGGTGACATAGTTGGAGAAGAAGGTGCTCACGTCCCACTGGCCCCTCAGGAAGACGGTGAAGCCTGTGGGTTAGACAGCCCGACCACGCAGAGAAGACGAAAACGGGGCAGGACGTACCAGAGAAAAGGGTGATGAGTGTGAACGAGATGAAACCGAACCACGAAAGGTATGGCTGGAAGGGAGCCTTGAACGGGAAGTCATTCCTCGAAATGCCTTGCTTTTTGAGGCCGTAGTAGAAGCGCAGGTAGGCGAGGAGGATGGTCCACCAAGTCAACATGCCGCTGATGGCAGAGATGTAGTACAGCCAGTTGAAAGCCTCGACGACCTTTTCGGTACTTGTACCCATGTAGCACAGGAGACCGAAGGCATTGACAATGGTCACACACCAAATGGGCAAGCCGCGCTTGGTGCTGTACGGTCAGCGAAAGAATATGGAGCAAGGGGGCCATGGACGATGACACGAGCCGAACGACTGCCTCGTCCCGTAACCCCTTCCAAAACGTGTAAGTTGCGGCACTCACCAGTACCGCATGAAGCGGGGCAGCTTACCCTCAAGAGCGAGGGCATAGAAAGTACGAGACGAGCCGTACACGGAAGAGACGCCTGCCGACCATGCCGCGATAAGGATCACTGCATTAATAACCGAGGGAAGGCCCTTGATCCCGGCGTTGTTGATGGCGATAACCCATGGGGACGACGAGGCATCACTGCCAGAACCGTTGAGGAGGCGCTCGTCGTTGGAGGGAACGAGGTTGGAGAGGAAAAATACACCAACGATGTAGAACATGATGATACGCCAGAAGACACGACGGATGGCCTTGGGGACCGTCTTGCGAGGGTTCTCAGCCTCACCAAGGGTGACGCCAATGATCTCTGTGCCCATAAACGAGAACGCGACGCCCACAAAGGTACTGAACTGGGAGTTGGTGAGCGACTAGAATTTTGCAAAGAACCACAGCCAGTCCACTTACGAAAGCAAGGAACTTGCCCCAGTTGCCTGTAATGACTAGGTCGTCAAGGACCAGCTCGTTGAATGGGCCCGGGTTACGCCAGTACCGGAAACCAATCGGGTCACGAGTGGGGCCGCCACCGCACATGAGAATGAACGAGAGGATGATGAGGCCGACGATCGCGAGGACCTTCATGGACGAAAACCAGAACTCGGCCTCGCCGTACGCACGTGCACCGAACAAGTTGATAAGCCAGATAGCAACCATCATGACGGTCATGTAAACGGCAGGGTTGGTCTTGGAGTCCCAGTACCCAATGACGATGGCCGCGGCGACGATTTCAACTGGGGTCTGTCAGCGTCGACCCCTATCGCTAGAAACCAGACGACCATGCTTCATCGACAGTGTAACAACCACTAGAAGGGCTGATGCCGAGCAATGGATAGACTAGCGCCTTGGCATGTCGACTTACCAGGAAGGGTGATGGCCCAAGAATAGGCATAGTTGAACCCGAGCGCCTAGGATGTCAGTGTCATTCCACGGCTCAAGAGAGTGTGGCATAATGTCCCCGAGGCGCGATTGACTTGGGTCGTTGGGTACGCGTCCACACATGTTACACGCGATCGTAACACAAACAGAGGGAGCCAAATCAACGAGACCCTGGTACGGTGAGATGGTCCTTAGCAGCGACTGTGCAGCCGCATGCCTCAGCATCTCCGCGCCCTTCTCCTTCCCGTTTGACAACCTCCGCATTCCTCATCCCCCGCCAGCTGCCACCCATGTCACCGCAACCTCTGCGCCAATGGCAAGGGTGTCCACTCACAAAACCAAGACCCTCATCGCAGAAGCGCGACGCGAAGTGGGTGAATCCACCGGCGACGGGGTAGAGAGTCGACATCTCGCCGAGAGCGACGGTCATGGAATAGACCATGATGGACATGATGATGTACGCGACCCACAAGCCCACGGGGCCGGTACGGGTGAGGGAAGATCCGATGTTGATGAAGATACCTGGCGTTAGTCTGGGCAAGGGCGTTTATACGGGACTGCTGCTGGTCGACCAAAGAGTATTCGGCAGGCCTCAGGCTCGGAGTGGTACCGCGATTGCACTTGGACACGTTGAATGATAACCTTAGGTGACTCTCAACCGGCTATCGTGCCACGCGTGTGCTACAGCACCCCGCACAGAGGGCGGACGAGGCGCGTAAAGAACGCCACACTCGGCCAACACTCCACCGCCACTCGACCGACGCTCAACAGACACCACGAGCCGTAGCACCACGCTCGAAGCGCGTCCACCCCTATTCATGCTCACCTGTTCCGATAGTTCCACCTAGCGCAATCATAGCCATGTGGCGCTGCTTGAGCTTGCGCCTGACACCGCCGTGAACCTGGCCATGCTCTGCTGTTAGCGTTTTCGACGTTGCAACATCGCCCGCCGCGCGCCTCCTGGTTGCGGCGGTTCTGCCGAACGTTCCTCGCCCTGCCATCCCGGAACGCATGCAAACGACGATACGTACGGTCCATGTCTGTGAGCACGGCAGTGGTCGGCTCGCCACGCTGGTTGAGCCCCACGGTGGGGTGGAACGGCTCCTGCTTCTCATAGTCGTACGAGTTGGTCTCGCCGTACGTGTCCATCGGGTACGCCTCGCTGACGGCGTGGCCGCCGTGGTGATAATCGTCCTTCCTGTCCATGGCTGTCTTGACAGACGTGCCCCAGTACTGCTAGATAGATGGGTGGGTCGTGAGAGGAAGGTTTAGGTGAAGGACAAAGTGAGGACGCGGTGGGTTGAAAAGCGGACCAGCCGTTGCTGAGGAAGACGGGGATGGAGGGTTGGCGACGAAGCGACTGATACTTTTGAACGAGCAGCGCTGGTCAAGTCTGGCCGGGCTGGCCGGCCGGCGGAGCGCGCTCCCGTACTCGAACTCGGCTCGGGCACCAGCCGCGTCCACGGTGCTGTGGGTAGAGCAGCGTGCCGCCGAAGAGCATCTTCCTCTTCGCTCGCCACTCGTTCGTAACCTCTGTGCCTGGAAAGGGAGATGTTCAAAACACACCCTCGGTAGTGCCGGCAGTGGCAAGAGATCCGACGTGTGGACATGTGGATGATACGGTGTCTGCTGCACGCTGCTGCGTACATGTCAGTAACGAGAAGCAGGGTCGGGACTGGCAGGGTTTCGGGCTGCGGACCCGCTCTGACAATCGAAAACGCGCGCCACACTGGAGGCATGCTGCAAGGTGTGGATGTGCGGCATGTGAATCCAGTTTGCCTGGCAACAGAGCAACAGAGTTCAGATATCGGCCAGCCATGTGGAAGCAAGGGGCAGCTCTTTATATGCTTTGATTTTGGAAGGTTCCACACCACGCAGCACGAATGAGAGCATTTCTTTGCTCAAGAGGAACAACGATAGCGCTTAGTTGCAAGAGGTTGGGAGGATAAGTAGTTATCGAAGCTTCAAAAGAGGTCCAAGAGATGGCGCTGCCAAAGGCAAAAGGACACTTTAAGTTTGCGGGGGCTCTGGGCTGCCGTAGAGGGGACCTCTGGGGCACGTTTCGGCATGCGCTTATTTCTCCCCGTCTCCTTTAGATTTCACCTCCAGTACCTGTCTTTCCATCACATGCTGGGCTCAACTGCCACTCGTCGGGCTGCCAGGTACCAATAAAAAGAGCGGTCGAAAATCCAGACCCATGACCCTGATAAACCTCGCCCTGCCTAGGCCAAGCCTCCTCCGCGACTCCTCTGCGACAACTTGCATCGCTCGGCAGCAGAAAAGCCATGCCTCGGCGGCCGGCCGCGGGAGACGTTATGGTTACAGTCGAAACTAACTTTTGGACTAGGCTTTCTCTTGCCCATGGGCCCCCACGCGACCTCTCAGCGATCTTAGTGCTAGATAGCTCACTAATCACGATCTAGAAGAAGAAGCACCTCACAAGCGTTACGAGTAGCATGGTGGCGCTCGGAACAGGGGGTGTGTCAGATATCCTATGCCCGAGTGGCTGGGAGGAGAGAGTGGGACAGGAACCCGCGCCGGTCGATACCAGTCTCATCCCACATTACAGTTCGTCCTTGCTACTCATGTCCGAGCGGTCTGCGCGCTAAATAAAGCAGACATGAACTCAATCGCCGTAGTATGCTGTAAGCAAACTTGTCCCACGACAACGAAGATAGTTACGCCTCGTGCAAGCATAAATAGACCGCCTCGAAAGCAAGTCGCTATCCTGCTCCACTCGCAGTCGCGTGGTACACCGCCAAGTACATAGTGCCAACGTCGTGCAGTATAAATAGTCGCACGACGTGTCATGCACACTGCTGTGCACGAGCTTTGCCCGCGACCCACTTCCCACACGTTGGGCAATCATTACGTACATTACCTCACTCATTTCAGCGCGGTTGTAACTGAGCGACCGAGGATTGCGGAACGTCGGGGCTGAATGATCCGCCAAGGCGGATAAAAGCTGGCCAGCTGGGCGGCTTCTGCCACCGTGAAACGAGTTTTGCAAAGCTGGTGAGCCTCTATACGTTGCCGAGCCGTAATCTTTCAATCTGGGGGCGCCGACATGGCGCTGCCGAGCTGTCCCTCGTCCCGAGAGTTGCAAGTGGCGAGACAGGAATCTGCGCCGAGTTCCAGGTCCGATGTGTGGCTATGTCTTCAGCGCACAGAAACGGGCACTTCTGGGGTCTTTCAGTCAGACGCCACTCCGGCGCCCAAGACTTTGGGACACTTAAGGCTTCGTGGCTGGCCCCAGTTCCGCAGTTGACGTTATGCGGTGTGGTAATGCCGCGAGTCGCCCTCGGGTCGATGGGCCAATGATCGATGTGCTTTTCTGCGCTGTGGTAATGATGGGACGATAGCGAAGCTCGCCATCTTTGCTGGTTGACATTTGCGGACCTTTTGGGCCGCATCGAGTTTGCTTTGGGCAGTACGAGGCCACTGCGAACCAACCAGTACTGCTCTTCGACCTGGAGAGTGGGGTTAGTGAGTGATTCGTGAGGGCCCGGTGAATGCCAACGGGGCGCGGATGGCTTGTGAGATGTGCAAGACGATGCATCGCTGCGCCCAAGTAGACGAGCGGAGACGATGCATTATTTCGTATACTTTTTGAGTATTGCGATAGATAGTACGACTTCACGGTGTTATCTTCGCCAAGAGCCGGTCCATTGTGTGGAGCCACCGAGCTACCGATTTGGCGTGGAGTGATCTTCATGAACAGCCGATCCCGCCAATTCTATCAATGCGACAACGGGAAACGGATACATCCCGAGATAAAAAGCCACCGACATGGTCGTGTGAACAATTATTGTTCTTGAACCAAACTCTGGCTGCTCGTCATCTCAGGTGCCATGTGCCCGGGTGTCCAGAAAGATGCCTGTTGCCAGTTGTTGCTGATAGCCGTGCCGCTCTTCCCACCCCTACCACCATGCAGACTCCGGGGGGGGCCGCCGCGGCAAAATACCCGGTGCGCATCCGAGCATGGGGCTGGCTCCTGACTGCCAGTGTCGGTACAGTACGTACACGCGCAGTACTGCAGGAAGTCAAGCACAAAGAGATGGTGGTAGAAGATAGCCGTGATTGTGGCTTGATCCCTTCCCGCCTCATCACCACTGACACTCGTGTGACTCATGCACTCGTGCCACTCAGGCCCGCTGCTCCCACAACAGAAGGCGCTCTCTATCCCACAACACGCTGGTGCCGCCCGCTCCCAGCCTCTAGTTATTCTTTGCCGAATGCCTCACCAAAATATTGTCTCACCAAATGATATCGTACCTACGCAACACGGAGGTTCGGCAAGGGCAATGGTCAGTCGAGCCCATAAAGTATTGAGACTGCTACTCTGAACACCAGGCGAAGAGCATACGGTAGGTGTGGCTTGTGCAGGAGGACTAAACATTTGCTACAGTTAAACCTCCTCAGGAAACCGACAATACTAAGTATGTGATCCCATGTACAGTACGACGAAGCGAACGACATGACCAACATCTCTGATCAGAAACGCCTCCTCTCAAGTGTGAGAGAGTGCCAGTCAGAGACCCGGCGACACCCAGGGCGTGGCTTCCCTAGGGGACGCGGGATATAACTCTCCTTGGCGAATAGCACCTTCAATGCACAAGGACCGTGCCAGCAGCTTGCCCACCTCGAGGAAACATCAGGATCGTCGACGTGGGTCTGAAGCCTCAACTTGATGAGGGGCGGGGGGGTGGTGAGCTGACCACATGAAAATTTGGCTAAGTCCCTCCCGAGGGAATGGTCCTCATAAGCATCCGGGATCCCGTTATATCATAACTTGGCCCCGATAGACAAACGGTCGATGCCTGCTGTATTTGGCATGGTATCAATTGTTTGGATGCGGGTTCGAATCCCTGTCCTGTCAACTGCCTGGTGCGAATGCGACACCTTCAACCACTTAACTGTGACATATTCGAGAACCCTACCAAACAGCTAGTAACATGTCAAGGCCATATTTTTGTCTCTTTTTGCTCTGCGTGTAGGTACAAGTAGATTTGGGGAATCAAGCAGTGGTGGAAGGGGGAGTCACGCGTTTGGTCACGCCCAGCGGCAATGAACGCCCGCTGCACTGCTTTTGCGGAGTCGAGATGACGACGCTGGCGCGTATGACCTCTCCACGACGCTCAGCGACCCGAGCGAGTCCGAGCGAGGGGGTCATGTGAGGTCGCAGACCCCTCAAGGTTTGAGGAGGGCTATTGAGCTTACTTGTTCATCATGTGCTGCGGCGTCTACAGGCCGTTCCACCATTGTCGAGCCAAGTTTGAACGCCTCTGTTGTGAACAAACGAATACGATCCGACTAATTTAACGGCGCGCTCGGAGGCCGGGACGTCGCTCTTCGCTCGGATCGGTGGGGCCAAACGTGGGGGTCGTAGTGAGTAGGCAACAGCAGCCCAATGACGACTAGGAGCAACGGTATGCAAGCAGGCTGAGAGCGTTCTAACGCGACGGGAAAGAATCAGTATTTAAACTGTCGACTGACATTGCTCCGTCCACTCCCTGTCTGCTCCTCCAGCTCTCCCGTCGCTGTCGAACTCACGGCTCATCATCCTCACCACCGGAACTGCCCCGCTGCTTCATTCACGATGCTTGCCAAGGCCCTCGTCGCCGCCACAACCATCGCGCTCGCCCTCGGGGCGCCCTGCGGGCCAAGCTCGACGAGCTCGACGCCGCCCGAGCCCTCTCCCTCGGACGGCTGGTACACTGGCCGCGCGATCTACTGGAACAAAACCCAGCGTTATTGCATGAAGGCCAAGGGCGCGTGGGATGGTGCGCGGGTTGTTTTGTGAGTTTTGTCGGTAGTCGGTCGGTACTGTGTCGTAAGCATCGGGGACACGGAGTCTCTTCGGCCGAGTGAGCATCCTGTAGCGGGTTGTAGGGTGCGCTCTGCGGCCTGGGACATGTAGTCGACGCCGGGGCAGGGAACGAGCCAGAGTGGGCTGGAGTCCTGTGGGTACAGTATCAGTGTAGTGGTCGTCGACAGAGTACAGACTGTGCGGTCCCAAGCTCGCGTCCTGGCGTGCCCCCACTTCCCAGACAAGGCCGAGACATGAACGACCCTTACCCCCAAAGATCCCATTCATCTTGTTGTTTACTCTACTAGTCCTAACAACCCAGCGCCGACTGCAGTGACCAGCAGTCAATGAGATACTTTACCTGGGACCTCGGCTCGATCTTCAGCATCCGCCTGCACGACACCGACTACTGCCTCGATGCCGGTGTATGTGAGTCGATCCCACGTCTTGCCCGCGCCAACTCCAGTCACTTCGCGCGGCGACGGCGCCCGCCTCCAAGGATACAACTGCAGCGCCACCGACCGCGCCCAATACTGGTGGAAGCAAGGCGGCCCAAACGAAGTCGGCCTTGAGCTCGGGAGCCGTGGGTCCCGCGCCCACTCGGTCCCCGTGAGGGAAAACCTCTGCATCGATCTGACCGAGGGCCGCGAGGAGTCGGGCAACCAGCTCCAGCTCTGGACGTGCTACGCGGGTAACATCAACCAGGTATGGGGGATCTGACCGTACCGGCAAGCACGCAATGTAATCACGCGAGCTGCAGCCCGGTAGGAGAAGAGGTTGCGCCGACGAGAATGGCATGGATACTGCAGCAGGGAGAAATGGAATGGACACTGCTGGGGGAAACGAGAATGGACAATGTTGATGGACAATGGGTCGAGTTGTTTATAGTTGATTGATGCACGTTTCATGACAATGTCCTCCCTCCATGATATTATCCTCCGTAACAATATCATCCATAGCGCGGTACATAACACCAGACACAGTACACGTCGGCAATGTCTACCATCCTCTCGTCGGACGGTTGTTGTAGCCATGTTGCGCCGTCCATCGTAGTCCCGCTGCTCTTGATCGTTTGTTGGTTTCCAGTCTTGTACGTCGCCCTCTTGGGGTCATTCTTTTCCCTCTACAGTATACCAATGTTTTTGCTTTAATCAAACAGCCTCCCATACCGAGGTCCACCCCACTCTCCCTTCGACCACACCCCCCATCCCCTCTCAGAACTGAATCTTGACCCTCCCCACGCCCGCCTCGGCACTCAAGCTCCCCTCGCCCTCCTCGTCGCCCCACCACACCTTGCCCTCGGTACTCAGCGGCGTCGACGACGTGACCTCTGCATGGCGCGTGCGCCCCTTGCCGTCCGGGTCGGCCGCGCGCTTGAGGTCGCTCAGGTCGATCGTGACTGCGCCGACATTGTTGCTGGCCTTGAAGGTGCCCTCGAACGCGGCGTGCGGGACCACCTCGACCTTGCCTACTTTGGCACGTACGGTCTCGTCCAGCTGCCGCCGCGTCGTGCCCTTCTTGCCCTTCTTGTCCTTGCCCTTGTCGGAGCGCACACTGCCCTTGGCGGAGGATTCCCACGTGCCGTGCCGCAGCGTCACGTCGCCGACGTTGGCGGACACGTCGATCGTCACGGGCGGGAGCGCCGAGAGGTGCTGGGCGCGCGGGCGGAGGACAGAGGCTTCGATGTTGATGTCGCCCCTGGAGGTTAGCTGCTTGTTGCCTGCTGGTTGTTGCCTGCTGGTTGTTGCCTGCTGGTTGTTGCCTGCTGCTTGTTGCCTGCTGCTTGTTCTGCTGCAGCTCGTCACTGGTCTCCACCGCCGTCACGGCGAAGCCCCTTGCCGGGGGTTCACAGGCCTAGTCGCTCCAGCGCTCACCGACATGCTTGGGCTGCTTGGCATTTCACTGCGCAGCAAGCACGCGACCACCATGCGGCAATAGTTTTGACAACATTGCCCCGGCCAGCAACCCCTCACGCTCTCTTCCCTCCAACTTGGGATACCCGAATGCACGGAGTACTCACGTCCTTGTCTCCACATGCAGCGACTTGCCGACCCCCACCGTGCCCCGAACCTTACCCACGTCGACGCGCACATCCACCACATCCCCCCTGACATCATCGAGGTTGACGTCGCCGACGCCTGTGCCCGCCGAAATGTGGCCGATACCGGTATGCTTGCCTGCGATGGTGATCGGCCCCACGGCGCACTGGAGGTCGAGGGGTGGGAGGACCTCCTGGCCCGTCCCAGCACTGCCAACGTCGTCCGTCCAGGCTGCCCATGGGAGCTCGACGGAGACGTTCCACCACACGCCCTCGTTGCGCGTGCGGGGCGGGATGATGCCGAGGCCCCTCTGCCCGTCGGCGCGGATCGCGTCGCACACCCGCGTGGCGGCGAGGGTCGCGCGGCCCACGTCTTCGCGGTCGTGCTCGAGGTGCGGCGTGGCCGTGATCACGCCGCCCTGCCATGGGGGCGGCGGACCACCGTCGGACTTGGCGTCCGCGCCACGCGCGAGCTCGTTGACGCCCACATACACGCGCCCCACGGTGCGCACGTCGACGAACCCCCCGGCGTCAATGTCGTCGATGTCGAAGGACCACGTCGTCGCGATCCCCGAGCTGCACACGTGCGTCACCCAGTCGGACGGCAGGGCGCCCTGCTCGGGCACACCTGGTGACCCGGGCGACCCGGGCGACCCTGGTTGACGCGAGTTGCCGGCGCAGGGGTACGTGTGGATGGCCCACAGGAGCGTCGCGGAGAATATCAGCGCGAGCCCCGCCCACCGCCGGCAGTGGCGCGCGCGCGTCGCGCGTTCCGGCGTCGGCGCGTAGGAAGCGTAGGCCTCGTACCCGGGCGCAGGCGGCGGGGGCGGCGGCGGTGCAGACGATGTGCTAAACGGCGGCGGGGCGGCAGGGACGAACGCAGGCGGCTTGCCCGACTTGCCCGAGCCCGCGGGCGCGTACGCCGGGTTCGGGCGGTAGGGCGGCGGCAGGAGGGGTTCCTCCTCCCGAGACTTGGGGGACGACATGGCGAGCGTCGGTAGCTGCTCGAAGTTGGAGTGTACACTGGTGGAGCAGGTGCGGGTACGGGGGGGGTTGCGAGTGTACAGTGTCCTTGTGTCGGAGTGTGGCCTGAAGCACTCTTTGAGGTGCTTAGCTGTTCCGATCAATCGTGGATATCGACAGTGTTTGGAAAGTGTCGACGCGCAAGCGTCTGCAATCAGCTGTGAGTGTATGCAATAATAGTCTTGAGACGGTGGTTCCGAGCGATGGCGCGCGGTTGCGTGTGACTGAACTGTGTGTGTCTGTGCCTTTGCACCACATGGTGGCTGTCAAGCTTGAAGCTCAAGAGCCGCGAGCCGCGAGCCGCCCATTTCGCCACTCGCAAGGTTCCATGTGGGGCAGGCGGGGTAATGACGTCTGTGGGGTAGCAACATGTTGCCCACCATCTCGACTCATTCGACAATGTAGTTGCTACCTACATCTTGATACATCATCACCCACCAGATTCTGCACGTTGTCCAACCCACCTTGTACAGCATCGAATTCCACTGAGCTGTGAGTCCGCTCCCTGCAGCTAGGCACTGTTGCTTTCGCAAAGCTTCTTAGCTTCTCCAGGATCCGGGCACAAAGTCAACTCGTAGACTGGAACGAGCGAGTCAAACACTGTGAGCACGGATGGCCTCGTGCAACGGGGCCAGGGGACACTAATCCACCCATTCAAGTATGTACAGTGGGACGTCTCCTCAATGCATGTTGCGTGCGCTGTATGTACAGATGATGGTACGCGTCGTCCTCCTCGCTCAGTTGGTCCTGCGTATACGAGCCCCTCTCATTGTATCGTCCTCTTCAACGTGTGCTCTTCTCCAATGCGTGCGTGCTTCCAGCCAACTCTCTATGCACATCCTCGACACTTCCTAGTCGAGGCTCTTGAGCGTCCGGGACCAGGTGGCGACCTTGCGGTGCGCCATGACCTTGTCGGCCTGGAACCCGACCACCTCGAGCCCTTCGAGCGACGTCGCACGGGACAGGGCGACATAGGCTGTGGGTCAATGTGTGGTCGGGAAACCGCAGCTGGAGAGGGACACGATGTAGCTGGCACCGCCGAACCCACCTTGGCCCTTCTCAAACACCCTGCTGAGATTAACCTTGACACGGTCAAGCGCTGTAGTGTCAGTTACGCTATCCAACTTGTTGACGAGAGTGCTCCCAGGTAGCCGACAGGAACACCATTCAGGTCGACTCTGCCGGCTCGCGCCCGCACACTTGGACTCACTTTGACCCTGCGCCTTGTGTATCGACATTGCCCACGCCAGAATGAGCGGGAGTTGAGTCCTCGACACCTGGACCTCGCCGTTCGGGAGCTCGGTCTTGAACGAGTCGTACTCGACCAGCATGTCACGGCTGTGACCGCCGGGCACCGAGAACCGAACAACCGGCAGGGGGTTGCCCTCTTTATGTCCCTTGGCGCGAAGCGACTCGAGCATCTTTTCCTTCTTCTCCTCGTCCAGCTCACTGCCCTTGATGTCCTCGAAGAGGCCGTTTTCGCGCCACCGCCCGTGTTCGTTGACGACGTACTCGTGCTTGTGCACAAAGCCAATGACCTTGCCCATACTGCCGTTCACGAGCGTCTCATCGACGTTCTTGATGAGCATGACCTGGGCGCCAATCTTGAGGCACAGCTCTGATGCAGCCATAAAGTTGGCGAGCATCTTGTTACGTTGTATAGTGTCGGTAATGGCGCCGCCGTCGGTAGCAAGGTATGTCCAACCCTCCGTATTCAACTCGTCGAGGCGAAGTTTATTCGCGCTGTCGACGCTTTGGCGAAGGGGAAAGAGCTCAGTTGCGGCGATACCATCGTCGTAGACAAGGGGGCGCGACAGTGCCCTGAACTGCGTGATAGACGCTGTCGAAAGCCGACCAAACCGCATTTCGTTGAGCATGTCGACAAACCCTGCGAGTCAGATCAGGCGACAAGTGCCAGCTCACGTTCGTCCTTCTGTCGGAACACCTTTGTCAGGTTAACCGACAGGTTGACAGTCTCGTTCCACGTCTGGGCCTCAAAGCAAAACTTGGGCTCGGCGCCGCCCTTGGTCACAGGTGGGAGTTGGAAGAAGTCGCCAGTGACAATGATCTGGATGCCTCCAAAGGGGGTTCCGGGACGCTTGCGCATCATCTGGCCAATCTTGTTGAGCTTGTCAAAGAGTGCGCCGTCGACCATAGAGACTGACGGGTCAGCGATGGGTAGAGTAGCTGGGGACCCACCCTCATCGATGATCAGGACCTTCGTCCTGGTCCACCGAGACGCCGCCTTCTTGTTGCGCTTGATCTTCATCACGAGGGTGGGCGCGTCCTCGAGAGCGAGGCCCACTCCACCAAATGAGTGGAGCGTGACACCGCCAATGTTGCACGCCGCAATACCAGTCGAGGCGGTTACAGCCACGGCATCGGGGCTCTTCGCGTGCTTGCGCTGGAGCGCCTTGATAATCTCGCGCAGGAGGACCGACTTGCCGGTACCTGTATGGGTTAGACCAAGGATTGGTTCGGGGAACCCACCAGCACTTCCGGTGAAGAAGATGTTCTTGTTGTCATTAACGACCAGTTGGAGCACCTTTTGCTGCTCGGAACTCAGAATGAGCTTTTGCTTGATGCTGACGGTGGGGATGACCGATTTCTTCTTGCCCGTGCTCCCGGTAGAGCTTGAGCGAGAGTTACCGCCAGTCTCCATCACCTTCTTTGCTGTGCTTCTCAGTTAGCCCACCTGAAGTAGATAACAACCAGAGGAGGACTCACGTAAAATCTTCCTCCCAAGGAAGGTGCCTCTTCTTGGAGAGTGGCAACTCGGGTAATGGCTCCGATGGAGCTGGCGCTAAGGCCATTGGGCGTAAGGGAAGGGTTGCAGAGCGTGAACTTGAAGAGGACGTCGAGGGAAGGGATGTAGGAATGGGGCCATACGATGTCCGTGATGAGCGAGAAGCCGATGAAAGTGATGCGGACGAGCGCGACGCTGAAGACGTCGAGCTCGTCGAGGTCGATGCCGATGGGTTCGTTGACAAGGCTGCAAAGATAGCGCGCCTACGGCGTGCGGCAGGTGTGTCGTCGTCCATGCTGGTCGTCGTTGCCGGCGGAGGAACGATCTTGCGCTTCACACTGTCCAGGTTAGTGTTTGTCAATGTTGGAATGATGAGTTGTGGAATGGGCGACTGGGTGTGTGTGTCTACACTGCTGTACACATTTACACGCGACCATGGTGGCCAGCACAGGCATACAGATGGACACGGGCGGCGCCCGACCGCGTCGCGGACTGAGGACACTCACCGTTCAGGGCTGGGCGACCATTCAATCTCGTGTGCAGAACTCGATGGAGGTTGCTGCTTGACGTCTTCGTCTGCCCACTCGCGCTTGAAAGAGTTGACTCGTGAGACACCACCACGATTTAACGATGTGGCCGAGGTGACGAGTGAAGGCATGATGACGGAGAGGGAAGAGAGGAAGGAAAGGAAGGAGAGCGATATAGACGAGCAGAGTGAGTTGTGTTGTTGAAACGATGCACCAAATTGAACAGATTGTCGGTTGACGCGACTGCTCTTGAACCCTGATCCCTGAAACTAGGTTTGTTGTTGTCAATAGATACCACGTGCAAGTCAACATACGTGTCATTTACGAGTCCCGTCTGATACGTGCCTGGGTTCCCAAGATTTCGAGCGAGCGGCAACTCTACGGCGACAACCCTTCCTCATCCCACAACTTCGACCAGCAGTCACTAGGACTGTAACCTACCCCACTGTCAACAGCACGCACCATGGGACGCGACAAGAAGATTGCGAACGCGGTCAAGCGCTCGTCGGAGCACCGCAAGGCGCGCCGCGAAAAGGAGCAGGTCAAGCTCAAGCGCCGCATGGCGATCCGCAAGGCGGAGAAGGGCGAGGGCGGCGACGAGCTCAAGAAGGTGGGGTTCTGAATGTTCTATTGTTTCTGACCCGACAGGCGCGCCTGGCGAAGAATATTCCGACGACCATTGACAACTCGCGTATCTACGACTCGTCGTCGTACCTCACTGCGGACCCCGCGCTGCTGCGGGCTGCCGAGGAGCGCGCCGCTGAGGCATCGCGCCTTGTGAACCAGCCTGAAGGGGACGGGGACGAGGACGAGGACATGGATGAGGACGAGGACATGGATGAGGACGAGGAGGAAGAGGAAGAGGACGAGGAGCCTGAGGCGGGGCCTTCGCGTGCAAGGGGGAAGGCTGTTGCTGCTGCCGATGGTGATGCCGAGGAAGACGAGGACGAAGAGGGTGACGAGGAGGAAGACGAGGCCGAGGACGAGGAAGAAGAGCAACAACAAGCACCCCCTCCCTCGGCCCCGCCCAGGATCCTCCTCACTACGTCCCCCGGCCCGTCCAAGCCAACATATGCGTTCTGCGACGACCTGAGGAGTGTGTTCCCCGGCGGCGAGTTCTTCAAGCGTCCCAAGGGACGCGGATACGAGCTTGGTCGTGTCGCGCGCTGGGGTGCCAAGCGCGGGTACAACGTGGTCGTGGTCGTCAACGAGAACCACAAGAAGCCTAGTGAGTCGACATAGCTCTCGCATCGTACCTACTTTGACTCGGAGAGCTAACCGTAGACGCCATCACCGTCATCCAGCTGCCTGCGGGCCCTACTGCCTACTTCAAGCTCAGCAGTGTGCAGCTCGGTTCTGAGATCTACGTGAGTCCGCTGACGAGCCTGGCGTCGATAAGCTGACTCTCCCAGGGACATGCACGCCCCACTGCCCACTCTCGTGCGTTGGCTGGCTGAAGCTTCTTACCCTCGCATGCGCTGACATGGCAGCCGAGCTGATCCTGAATGGCTTCACGACGCTGTTGGGTAACGCCGTCGGTCGGCTGTTTGGCTCGCTCTTCCCGCCCCTCCCAATGTTCCGCGGCCGACAGGTCGTGACGCTGCACAACCAGCGCGACTTCCTCTTCTTCAGGCGACACCGGTGGGTGAAGTGTTACGGGCATGCCACTAACCCAACAGTTACGCATTCACGTCGCCAACATCGGCCAAATTGCAGGAGATTGGGCCGCGGTTCACGCTCAAGCTGCGGTGGATGCGCAAGGGTCTTCCGGCAGTCAAGGCGGGCGACGGCCGCATGCCCGGCGGTGGCGACAAGGCGGACGGCGAAGAATACGCTATTGACGACGACGACAGCGACGCCGAGGCGCAGGAGAAGATGGACGAGGACGAGGCCGCCGCAGAGATGGCAGAGGGCAAGCCAAACCCCAACATTACACCCAGTGGACAGGCCATCCCTGCCCTCGACGAGGAGCAGGAGTACGAGTGGAAGTGGAAGGTATGTTCAAGGGGTGTGATCGTGGCACTGACATTCCCAGCCCAAGATGGAGGTGTCTCGGAGGACTTTCTTCTTGTAGGCTTACTCGTCTCTGCATCGTATACCTGCCGTGTGGTTTGGCATACATACACTCCATGTATCTACATTCTACCATATCAGCGGATGCACCTCGATGGAGGTACCCGTGGCCCATTCCAACTGTCGCCTGTCGCCCAAGCACCAGATCCTCGTTCTGCGGTTACTGCTCTAAAGCCTAGAACGCGCCATCTGTAAAGTCGAGCACCGTGACGCCCTCGACGCCGTACGCCTTGATCTCGTCCTGGACGTCAGCTCCAGCCGTGGAAAGAACATGACCAGGAGATCAATGAGAAGGAGACGGCTGGCTCTGCACTCAGTCGCGTGCTGTCTGGGACAAAGAGCGATTTTCTGAGAGACCCTCTGACTATCCTCCTGTATGGACACCTCGAGGAACTTTGCGAGAAGTCTTGCCAAGGTTACCTTGCCAAGCCGCCGCAGAAGCTGGTATGTGTCTCAGAGCGCTCTCTCTCTCTTTCTCTCTTTCTCTCTCTCTCTCTCAGCACACACACACACTCTCTCTCTCTCTCTTAGCACTCTCTGCCTCTCTCTCTCTCGGCGCTCCCTCTCAGCGCTCCTCTGTGTCGACTAAGGATATGTCACACACGGAAGGGTTCTCGGCAATACTCCCGGCTGTGATCGTCCCTCCCAGATGTGGTCCTCTACCAGATGTGGCCCACTCTGAGACGCTGTCTCACGGTACTCCCAAATGCTAAATCTCACCTTGAAAGCGTTATGCGCCTCATCCTGCTCGACATAATAGTCGCGGTCGTCGTTATTCTTCCCGTCAGCAGGAACGCAAGCACATCATAACTATGGTCGTGCAGCAAATCCGTCCTAGCTGCAACGCCTCGAACCATCACGTGCGTACAGCGACATGAGCTCTAGTTCTAGCTCCAGCATCGCAGAATCGCCATCTTCTGCCCCACCGAGCGCTCGCCCACGTGCCGAGTGAAGCCTCTCCCCCTCTCACCACGCTCGGCATCTAGAACCAGACTCACCTCAAACTCGACGATAAACACGACCTGCCGGCCATCATCAAACCCCTCGGTACTCGTCTGCCGCCCGCCCGTGATGGAGCGGATATACTGCTTGCCCTCTCGCTTGCAGTTGCGTTCGAGCGCGAGCATCGAGGGCGTGAGATCGCCGACGTGCTCGGGCGCGAGCTTGAATGCGACTGGGTGTCAGGCTGCGGAACCATGTACGCTGGGAGGCATGGTCCATCGCGGGTGTTGTCCGCGGTCTCTACACAGGCCGACACGCAGGACGACAGCGACGCAGTACGATGGGGCAAGCAGGAAGATGGGGAACGCAATGCTTACCAACGTGGTACACGGGCATCTCGCTATGTGATGGTGGTGATATTCCGCCGTCCAAGGCGCGCTGGGTGGAGAAGAGGAGGAAGGCGGCAAACAAGAAGCCGCAGGCGATCAGGACGAGTCTGTAGGTTGCCCTCATGTCGTTGGGCGGGGTCATGGTCGGCGGGTCGTCTTGCGGCCAAGTCCGTGTTGGGTATCGGCATCAGTCAGCTCGTAGAGTCTGGGTGCTGGTTCAAGGAGCCTAGGCACACACACAACGGGCGGATATACGTATAGGATGTAGGCAGTGGGCGAAAGGCGGATTGTGCGTGCCTGAACCACGTGGCTTGCCGACCGATCCGACCCCGATCTGAAGTTGAGACAACCCGACACTCGACACCGACACTCGTGTCCAACTCTACCTCGACCACACACGCTCTTGGTCTTGGTCCCCGTGCTCGTCCTACAATGCCGATCCCATCAGCATCGCCCGCACCCGCCGCGGCCTCGGCGCCGCCCCCGCCCTTCCCGCTCAAGGAATACTTTACACAGCTGGCATACCTCTCGCTCTTGCTGCCCCCCTGCGTGGTGCTCCTCCCGCGCTCGTCCGAGTGGATCGTACCGTCCGCTGCGCCCATGCAGCGCACGTCGTTGGACCGCCCCGAGCATCCCTTGCTCACATCGATCACGGCGAGTCCGACGGGGACGGCGGCGTGGGCGGCCGCGGGGATCGCGCTTGTTATGGGGTGGTGGGGGGGGAAGATGGCCAAGTGGTGGGGAAGGAAGAAGGTGAGTTTGGGCTTGGGGGGAGTTTGGGATGGAGAGGTGAGGGGCGAATGGTGAAAAGGACGGACGAGAGGGGAGACGACTTGGGTAACTGCTAGGTTTAGGGAATGGGGGACGGAAAGGGGGAAAGCGCGTAGTCGACAGATTCACTGGGTGGTTCACCTCCCTGTGGGGACGGTGTCGTCGGGGTATTGGTGTTGAAGAACCCCACATGCTCTTGAGGCTGGGTCACGTAAGCCAGACTAGCTCTGATGGTCGTTGCTGCCCAACGGTTGCGCTCTTGGGCATTGATTTGTTCCATCACGTCACTGCTCTTTCCGATGACTTGCGCTCCCTAGGGCTTGTTCTCTCCGTAACCTCAAGACGTCTTTGCAGGCCGCTTGCCAACAACAACACACACCCGCCTTTTCTCCCTCATCCGTCCACTCAAAACCCAAACCCCCGCCAACCCGCACTAACACACAGGACTCGCGCGCCGCCCTCCTCGCAACCCTCGGCACGACGGCCCCCTTCCACGCCCTCCTCTCGCTCCTGGGCGCCCCCATCAAATCCCTCCGCACGCTCCTGCTCGCCGCGACGCTCGCGTGCTTGACCGCCTACCCCGTGGCGGCCACCGTGGGCATTCCGAGCATCCACGACGACGGCATCGCAGGCCGGTTCCTCCTCACCCGCCTCATCTGCGGCTGGGACGCGGAGAACTCGCGCGAGCGCGCGCTCGCGTACCCCGTCGCGGGGACCTTGATTGGGGCGTGGGTCGGTGCAGTGCCGATTCTGCTTGATTGGGACAGGCCGTGGCAGGTGAGTTTGGCTGTGAGGCCCAAGATCGGGCTTGCGGGGTGGGTGTGGGGGGGGGGTGGGGTAGGGGAAGGGGAGGGCGAGGGGGATCTGGAGGGATACATCGGAAGGTTGACGTGCTTGGGCGTGTGGCAGGGGATGTGTGGGGCCGAACAGACTGCAGACGAGCAGCGTGTCAGTGTTCATTCTCCTTCCCGCGTCGGTATCCTGCGGGGACAAGCACATCAGCATGCCCCTGCCACCTGCCCAGCTGGCACAAACACTAGAGTCGTGGTGGAGTTCACTTCACACCCCTCTATGCTGGGGGAAAGTGACGAAGTGGCACCTCCAATCCTACCCCCGAGCTTGTGGACTGGACACTGCCGCTGTCAGTGCCCGTGGTTCGGTATTTCACCCCTCTTATCCAGGCAAATCAGCATGGTCACAATCTCTCCCACCCCAACCCCCCACTTTTTGAGTGTACGCGGCTGCCTCCCCAGCCAGAGCATCAACCTGCACCGCACCAACCCCCACCCCCCAGCAGTCCAACATTCAACCCCGGGAGCAACACTAACACCAGGCCTTCCCGCTCACACCCCTCGTCGGCGCCCTCCTCGGCTTCCTCGCGGGCAGCTACGCATCGTACGCCGCGAGCGCCCTCGAGTCGCTCCGCCAGCAGGTCGCGGACGAGCAGGCCGCGAATGTAAAGCCCGCGCAGAAGAAGCGTAAGGGGAGGAAGTAGGCCGAGGCCGGAGGCGGAAGCTGTGTCGTAGGCGGAAAGCCGGGGGGCTGCATCGGAGGCGGGGCGGGAGGCGGGCGGCTGGAGCTGGGCGGCTGTGTCCGAGTCGTCGTCGGCAAGCCGGCGGTTACCCTGTCCAGTCTGCTATGGGCATGGGCTCCTGGTCCCTGTCATGTCTACCTGTCATGTCTACTGCACGATGGGTAGGACACGTTCGGGACACTATTGAGCCCCAGCTACTGCCAGTATGACCTTCTGCGGCTTGACGCGTGTCCATAGATGCAATGATACCATGCTCTCACGCCCGGTGCGCTGCTGCGTCATCTTCGCGGCCTGGCTCTGGGCGCGGTGCTGCTGCCGTCGCAGGACGACGGCGCCAGCCTGGACCCGCGGACTGATCGATCCATTGACCCACGACGCTCACTTGAGGCTTTGGCTCTCGCCATTGTCGTGACGCGATACTGGCCGCTGCCATGGCTTGTTTTGTCTGCCTCTTGCTCTTCGGCACTCGAGTACTGTCGTTGGCGGTGGCTCTTGTCGAGGCAGGGCTGGCTCATGGCCGGTGTGATGACCTGGTGTTGACTCTGGGATGTCCTGGACGTCCCTGCTGCGCCCAAGCAACTAGCGCAGAGGGCGACACCCCTCTCCGCGTACAGTATTTAATGCACGGATGATGCATATGCCCGGGACGGTTTTTCTATGGCGATGATCGTGTGTGTGGGATTGGGTTCTACTGACATACAGAAGCGCTGCTTGGATTGACAAAGTCAACGTCCTCTGCGAGACGAGAAGGCAAGAATGAAATGCGGTAATATGGGGGGGGGGCACTGGTATGGTTGCAAAACGGGTGTCATGGTTGCGTCGAAAAATTGTTCGAATGGGGAGAAAATGTATTGGGGGGTCGTTCGGTGGTCGTTGATGGGGGTTGTTTTTAAGAGTTTGTCGTGACGAAGACGTCAGGGTGGAAAATCAGGCGGTTAGGCACGCAAGGCGCCTGCGCCTGCGTCCGTACCGTTCTAGATGCGTGGTGGAGCGGGCTCCTTGATGAGACGGAGCCAGAGCGAGCCGAGCATGGAACGCTCGTGGACGAGCTCCCACGCCTTCATGACTGCGCGGCTGGGGTCGCCGCCGCCAAAGCACGCCTCCATCTCGGCGCGGCCCTCGGCGGTGCCCTCGGACTCGAGGGTGATCATCCCATGCCACTCGGGCGCGACGCGGTCGCCGGGATTGATCTCGAGGCCCGCCACGTGCACATAGCGCTTGGCCGACACGCGCGCGCCAGACGACACGGTCAGGTCCCGACGGTCATACGCCAGTCGTAATGTCCGCATCGCCTGCTCGGCATACGGCGCAAAGTCGAGGTAGAGAATCTGCGGGGGCGGCAGGAATGGGTCATAGTAGGTCGGCGACAGCGCAAACGCATCCAGGTACCGCGGAAGGTGGCCCGTCTTGTTGTGCACATACTCGAGCGGGACGAGCTTGTGACGCACAAACGGAACGTAGATGAGCACATGCTCCGTGTTGACAGGCTTGTGCAGTGCAGTGTTGACGACAAGGTCGCCCAGGCGCATGCGCTTGTTGGCGCCACACTTTTCAAGCTCACGCCACGCAGCTGCAGCAGCATCTGCCGATGGCCAGTTGCGAACAGTGTTTGAGAGGGGCACAAACACGCGGAGGATGGGTGCACGGCCTGTCATAAACGGAGGCGGGCGGTCAAACGCGGGCTCGTACCGGCTGTTGTACGTTGGCGAGTCGTAGCGCCTGTGGACGGGGGACGCAGTACCATTGTCCGATCGGCGAGACGACCGGCCGCCATCGCTGCTGGTGAGAGAGGAGCGGTTGTGTGTGCCGCCACCAATGGGGGGTGGGATAGGCAGCGTGTCAAAGCTGCCATGGCCCTGCTGCGAGTGCGCCACCATGCTGTTCCCGTTGCCGTTGCCGTGCTGGGCCGAGCTGCTCATGGCGGACATGATCGACCCAGGGCGGCTGGGGTTGTAGACACTGCCGTTCGGGCTCATGCCTGTGTGCGGCTCGCCGTAGCGGCGGAACTCGTACCGCTTCGCCGTCGGGTACGACACGGGCGGGAAGACGGCCTTGCCCTGCGGAATGGGCTGTGCTGGGTGCACCACTGGTGCTGCAAGAGCCGAGACCGAGTTGGTACTGTTGGACCTCTTGCGGCCAAACCCAAATCCACTGGCCGTCGCAATCGAGCTGATGGAGCCGTGCGAGCCTCGGCGGCGATGGATCTTGCCCGACTTTGTAGAACCCATGTTCGAAAAGGTCTGGGCAGGCGTCGCAGATTCCTTCGAAGAGGCAGAAAGCGGCTCGGGCATAATGACCTCGGTGACGCGCGTGCGCTTTGGCATTGCGCCACCCATGCTGCTGCCCTCAGAGCCATTAACGCTCGCGGTGCGCGAGCCACCACGAGGGCTCTGGAAGCTGCCCATCGAACTCGACTTGTGGAGAGGCGGGGGCTGGAGGTCATCCTCGAATGGCAAAGGCGGCGCGTAAGGGAATGCCGATGCAGGCAGAGTGCGCAGGAAAAGGACAATGAGGGTATGCGACAGGCTCAGGTGGCGAAGAAGGTTGTGGTACTGCGGAGGGTACGTGCTGTACACTGCAGGGTCGTGGAGCAAAGACTCGACTGGATTGCGTCAGCACATAGAGAAAGCATACGGTCAGTAGACTCACGGAACCCTTCCCACACAGTGAGACCCGGCCAGGACCGGCTGCGGTCACGTTCAACCGTGACCCCCCACTCGCGCATCACCCAGCGGCCGACCATCTCGCCCGTGAGGTGCTTGCGGACCTCGTCATCGGACCCAAGAACGTTCAGGAACGAGTTGATGTTGAGATACGGCAACAAACTCATGGCGATGCGCGGTTGCGACAGGAGGTAAGTAAGCGTCTTTTCGACCCTGTTGAGCCTAGGGCGTGGGCGGTCCATGACGGATGAAATTGAGCGGAAGCTGACAGCGCTCGAAGGGGTGGATGGGATGGCACTGCCAGGCGTGGGGGTAGAGTCTCTGTCCTTGAAACTGTCCTTGAAAGCACGCTCCTTGGCCAAGAGTCTGGCGGTAGTGAGTTGCGGACCGGGTGGGACGACACGCGATTGGGGCTCCGGAGGACGGGTGGCGGTCTTGGCAGGGCTTGTGCTCGCAGAAACCGCTGGGCTGGCAAGAGGCGACGACGCGATACGACGAGCCTGTCCAGTAGCAGAACGTGCGCGTGGTGCAAGTTGTGAACTGGCCGGCGACGATGATGGGAGGCCGTTGCCGACTCCCAAGTTGGACAGCGGAGGAGGGGTCGCGCGTGGCGTATCCTCGCTGTTCCGATCGGCAGAGTATCGATCAACAAACGGTGTCCCGGGGTCCTTGGGCCTTGACACGTCGAGGTGCGATGGCGGTCCCGTGGACGGTTTCGACTCGATGTTTACCGGCGATTTGAGATTGTCAGGAGGAGGATTGCGTTTGACCACGAATGGCACTGCGACAGCCGCAGCGAGCGCCGGTCCTGCACTTGGGATGGGTACACCTTGGGGAGGAGGAGCGGCCGACTTTTGCGGAATGACAATGCGGGGGCGCGCTGGGCTCTTCGTGTCCGAAGGTATCCTGGTGCTAGACGGCGGCGGGTCGATAGCGGATGGCACAGCACGCGTGTTGTGGTTGACTGCTGGAGCGCTGGTCGCCGCGGTTGGAACGGGCGTCTTGTTGTCGTCGCGTTCGGGCTCGCGAGCTGGGGCAGCCGGTTTGATGCCAGGTGAGGTCGATGCAACTGGAGGGGTGGGGACAGGTCTGAGGCCGCGCGAAGGTTTGACCGGTGGGACTGTTGCCTGCTGCTTAATGGGTGGTAGTGAGGTGCCAGTTCTTCCCACGTTGGGCTGTGCTTGTGACGTGGGTGGTGCGGTAGAGGTAGGTTGGGTGGGCGGTGGCGAACTGAACGGGGGAGGCGCAACAAGCGGTGCAGGGGCGGCCGCCGGAACAGTGGCGCTTGGCAGAGGACGCGTCTCGGACGCCGTGGGCGCGAACGAATCATGGTGCACGGACGTGTTTCGACCTGGTGGCGCATTGCTAGCAGACGGTGCCTGTTGGCTCTGTGCACCACTTTGGCTGACAGGTTGAGATACAAAGCCGTTCCCAGGCGTCGCCGGTGCAGGGGGGGAGCGGTTCACAAGCGACGAGGGTGGGGTACCACGGGTGCTAGACGTGCGGCGCGGGAGTCCAGGTCGCGCCGAGCCGTTGAAGGCTGGGGGTGGCGAGCCGGCCGGATGGCCATGAGACGAGGGAGGGGAACCAAAGCCACTGTGACCCTGGTTCGAGGACGGTGGCGTCACGTATCCGCTCTGGTGTCCGTGGGATGACGGCGGAGAAGTCAGGTTAGGAGCTCGGCCGTTGGCAAATCGCGGAAGGGGCCGCGGTGCAGGCGGAGAGGTAGGACGAGACGATGCAATCACTTCGTATGTGCCACCGTTGGAGGGTGCAGGGATGACGTCTGGTGGTCAGTTTAGGTAGCTTATGTCACCGCCAATACTCACTTGGACGCGGTACGGCGGTCGAGGCCGGGGGAGCTGGCGCAAACGGCTGCTGGGGCCGGACACTTGGCTGGGGGATGGCCATGGAGGGTGGGGACATGGCGCGCTGGGCGCCCGGTGGTGGTTGTGGCATTGTACGCTGTCCCGCCAATGGGGGCGACATTGCGCGCTGTCCTGCCAAAGGCGGAGACATTGCACGCTGTCCTACCATTGGAGGAGACATGGCGCGTTGTCCCACCATAGGAGGAGACATGGCACGCTGGGCGCCTGGTGGTGGTTGTGGCATTGGGCGCTGGGACATCACCGGCGGGGGCGACATGGCACGCTGGGTGGCGCTCGGCGGGGCTGTCGACGCTGGAGATCGTGGGCCAGCGGGCGACGTCGGCCCAGATGCGGCCCCTCCAGGTGGAGGCCAATGCGCGCGGGCTGCTGGCGGGCGGAAAGACGGCGAAGCCTGCTGCTGGTAGTTGGTGGGCCGGGTGGGGGATGACGGGCCGGCTGACGGCGCAGGGGGCCTCACGCCATTTGGCTGTTGGTAAGGCTGCTGGGGCCGCATTCCCATTGCACCGGGAGGCGGTCTCGCTGTGCCATTCGGAGGGCCAGGGCGGACACCATGAGGAGCACCGTTCGGAACACCGGCTGGGGCGCCATTCGGATAGTTGAAGATGGCACCGACGGGGACGCCGTTTGGCACACTGTTGGGACCAGCCGAATTGTTGGGCCGTGCAGATCCGTTCGCGGTCATAGCAGGGGCCACTGCTATTTCGTCAGCGAGGCACACGGGGCACGAACCGAGAAAAAAAAAAATGACACTCACGTTGTTGGCGACTCCGTACCTGGAATGCCGAGCTTGTGTTTGCAACAGGCACAGGCCGCACAGCGCGGTCACCAGTGGGCGATGTGGGCTGCTGAGGACTGCGAATGGGGGCTTGGTTTGCCGGCGCTGCACCGGGGGGTAATCCTGGTGCTGGGCCAGCACCTGGTGGTAAAGCAGGGAGCTGCTGAGGCTTGCTCAAGGGCATTGGCTTGGGTAAGGAGGTGACGGAAAAGTCGTCCATAAATGCACCACCACCTGCATTGCGATGGTTGGCGTCTCCAAGGAGCGGGGCGTCCTGGTCTGATAAGAAGGTGGACAGTCGAGGGAGCTGAGGGACATGGTCAGAGACAGGAGGGGGTGCTGGTGGGTTGTTGTTACCACCGGCGCCGCCGCCGCCGAACCGGCGGAAGAAGCTGTTCTGCTTCTTCAGACCGGCGCGGTGTGGATCTGCAACCGACATGGCGGGTTTGCGGGGGCTGCGGCTGCGGCTGCGAGCGCGTGCGCGCTGTCGCGGCGAGGGCGAAGGGTCCTCGGGCGAGTTTGCGTCGACGAGTTCCCAGTCTGCGTCCTCGTTGAGCTCCTTAGGGTTTCCTTTGGGCTTGGGCGCCGGGAGGAGGAGCGTCCGAGGCGGGGGAATGAGAAGGGTTCGAGGTGGGGGTGCTTTCGAAGCTGTTTTGGCAGAGAGGATGGACGGTACGGTTGAAGCGGGTGCGCGGGTGTCCTCGTCGCTGAAAGAGGTGGCGGTGCTGGTACGCGACGACGACCAAAGCAGCAGAGACGGCGGGGCGCCAACGACAGAATCGCGGTCGCGCGCACGAGAGTCGTAGATGGGCGTCGCGGTGGGTGCGGGCGTGCCGCAGAGGGGAGTTTCGATGGCCGAGGTCAGCGAGTTGGAGGACGAGGACGACGATCGGTCGGACAATGGGGGCGGGCGCGGCGCAAGGAACGACGCGGCGTTTGAGGAGGAGGAAGGGGTGAGGGAGCGCGGATCGGTTCCGACGAGGAAGACCATGACCCAGGGCGCGGAGAGCAGGCAGGGGCAAGGGACGGTGATGGGCCGGAGGATAACGTTTGGGGGATAAAGGCCAGGCGCAACGAGTGCCGATTCCCGTGGTCGATGCGGGAAGGTATGTGTGCCGGGGGGTGGCGTTCGGAGGATTAGAGTGAGGGTGGACAAGTGAAAGAGCGACGATGGTGGGAGGACGACCAGTGAAGGAGGATAAAAAGATACGCGAGGACGGCGGCACGCGGGTGCGGTCGTGCGTGGGGTGGAATGAAGACGGGGACGAGAATGGCAAAGTTGAGAGCCGGGGGAGCGGATAGCGGATGGGCACGCGTGTCCGATGGGGGAGGCGAGGGGCGAGGGGGCGTGGGATTAAGGAGGATGGGAATGAGAAGGAACGGGTGTGGTGGTGAGCTTTGATGCTCGCGAGCAGACGGCGCACAACACAACAGACGTACAGGTCGAGATTGAATGCAAATAGGATGAGGTTGGTGGTCTGGGCGTGTTGCAAAGGCAGTGTCCCAGCGCTGTGATGCGTCAGGACCGGGTTGCTGGTGACAATGTCTTTGCGGGAAGGGACCTGGGGTGCAAGGGGGTAGGGAGGGAGAGGGTGCGCGCAGCAGGTAGCTTGGACAGTTGAGCAATGTGGTCTTGGTTTGAGTAACCAATAGAAGACGTGTGGCAAGAGGTGATCAGGCAATTCACCAGTGTGCGCGCCCCTTGCAAAGCGCCTCAAAGCCAAAAAAAGGACCCGAGCAGGATCACACGAGAAGGCGCTCAAGCCGTGTGTACTGTATGTGTGTATGTGCGTGGCCGAGGCGCGTAGTGTAGTGGGTGGGCGGTGCGCGTCTCGCGCTATGGGATTGATTGATTGGTTTCGAGATGTGCGTTCCAGAGGATGTCAAGTTTGGAGCCGCCGCCACCAACTCACCGTTAGGCCCTTTTTGCCTTTGTCACGGAAACTGGGATTCGGGCCCTGCCGCGGTTGGGATGGGGTAACACAACAGGAGGATCGAGCTTAGGGTGTGGTGGAGCGTAATGGCGGGTGCGAGAGGGGTACACACAATGTGTTTGGAGTTGTCAGGATCGAGGAGCCGTATGTAGGAACAAGAGAGGGGGAGAGGGGGGAGATAGGACACGACGGGTGACTGCGGGATGGCAACCTAGTCGACACTCCGCCGGCGTGATGTTTCGAATAATACGGCGGCTTTTGGGCTTTGCACGCTCGACGTGACCTCGCCCATGTACCGTGTTGATGCGGGTGGCTGAGGGGATTCGATGATTTCGACCGCCCGCGTTTCCCCTGCTGTACGAGAACGAGAATTACCGGCTCGGCGAGGTTTATAGAAAGAAAACAATAAGAGTGTAGGCAATGTTGATGGAATGGATACTGTGCAATGCAGGACCCAAGATGCAATGTCGCCGCTGGGTCGCTGGAAGAAACGAGGGCGGTGGTGTGGCCAGGGGAGAGCAGCCTGGTGGCCGCAGTTGGACACAGATGGGTTCAAACGGTCAAACCCTCGAAAGCCGCACAGGTCGGTCGTATCGAGTGAGTTGGGTTGGACCGAGATGAGCATGCATCCATCCATCGGCTTGCTCCAAGCACCCATCGCGCCGACCACATGCACGCACGCACTCATCCAGGGCGGCCCGAAGAGGGTCGTCAGGTCGGACGGGGGGTGATGCCAGCATGCCCAGAGGCCAGGTAGACTATACTTCGGGTCTGTCTGCACTGCACAGGTTTGTGCGGCAAAGGCATAATCGAGCAACTCTGTTTTTGCCCCTAGCGGAAATGCCACCCCCCGGGTGCTGCCTTGTTGCTTGCTCTACTGTAGGACTGGGTTTGCATCTTGGACGTCGTGCCTGTGCCTCTTGGACTCTAGTCTTTTGGCTTGGCCCGACCAAGGTTGCCACAACTGCATGCATGCACCAACCATGATCTTCACTGGCCCCCGACCCCTTGGCCCTCTGGGCCCTGCCCGTTGGCCGCTGCTTTTCTGCGTTTACCCTTTGTTTCCCCTATAGTAAGCGCCACTTGGCCCACCTGGACCCTAATTGTCCCTGACCGACCGAGGGGTGACCACCTCCTTGGCCTTGGCTTTTGCGTCTGTGCCATAGCCGCAACTGGATACTGGATTTGATTGGACTCTCCTCGTGACTATTTGCTTGCGGTAGCGTGCCTGACCTCTTCTGTCCCTAAACTTTGTCACCCCCGTCTCACTCAAACGGCGTCGTACCCAATCCACCCCGCAAACACCCTCATTTTGCCTCGACCTGGACCACTCTGATCGTCAAGACTTTTGATGCGGGCATGCTACAGTATGCTGGGGACATATGAACGGGCTCTGTCTGGATACTCCGTGATCCGTGATCCTCGCCCCAGGCTACACCGACATGAGCGCACGACGTAGAGTTCAGACCGGAAAAAAATGAAGCGCCTCCAAGGCCTCGATGGATCGATAAACCGCTGGCTAGTGGCCAGTGGATATGATATTGCCGTTCCTGTCTACCGAGCTACGGCCGTAGTGCAATGGCAGCTCATGTCGATCCGTAAGCCCCCCTCCCCAACCTCCCCCCCAACGTCTGCAGGATCGACCGGACCGGAATCACGCAATCTGAGCCGTCGAGCCGTAGAGCAGTCGACGGCCGTGCATGCATAACGAACGGGAAGGCGGCAGATGCGGGCAGAGGGACAGATTTCGCGGCATTTGCATGGTCTGTTGTGTTCTGCCGGCTTCGAAGCGGTGGGCGTCTCGTCATGAACACGTTGTGCGGGAGCGGTGCCTGCATGTATCAGCGTACAAATGGCAGGCATGTGGGTGGTCACCGAGCGTGCTTGCCGTTTGACTGCATCTTCACCGACCCTCGCACTTACATGGTGGGGATATGCTGCCGAGGTTGTGCTCCGTCGCCAGAGCAGGATCAGAGGACCAGAGGCCCGGTCTTCACTCCAGATGTAGAAAATTACTCCAGGAGCATTCCATCGCCCTCATTCTTGCCCCGCCACCAGGCCGTTTAGCCTTGACCCAACCCAGTGGTCATCCGCGGTCAATCGGACAAGGTGCCCCCAAGGGTCAAGCACCAGGCAATCATCGAGCTGCTGACAGCTCGGCTGCATCGGCAGCTCCCGCTCGCCCTTAAACGCTTGCTGATCGCTGAATCAAGCTGTGAATTGCACCCCTGGTGCCTCACCCTGCTATTCGGTCCGTCCCAAACACCCAAGACGTCGGCTGCCCTGCTCGCCCTGCCCCGCCCTGCTCCAGCTGCCCGTGTCCGCACGTGCAATCCATCCGACGTGCAAATGGTCGGCTTGGTCAGACCAAACGACTGGCGAGGGCGGGCAATCATCTCCACCCCCATCCCGCTCGCCTTGGCGTGATTTCAGTCGTGCTGTGCAGCCCAAATGTCTCCGACTGAACGTCGAAGCTCGTCAAAGGGTGACGCGAAGGCGGCGATCGTCTTCGTGACCACCAGAGGTCTATTCTTGGGTCACAAATGTAGCGGGCTTTGGCCCTTGTCCGCCCCATATTACTGACGGTAACCTATTTCCAGACTGACTGCTTCCAGACCGACTGCAACCCGACACAAGGACGGTGTGTCGACAATTCCCGCCGACCGTCTAAGACAGTATGGCTCGGACGCCGAACGCCAAGCGTCGTCCTGGACCTCGTCGTCCTGGACCCCATCATAGTGATACAGACCGAGCGTCTTTTCGTCGAGCGTTACAAAATCGTCGCCGTTGGCGAGTAAAATATCAATGATCTGGTCCGTTGTGGACGACGCAAACACCTATGCAAGGCTGTGCCGGTCGCGCGGTTCGCGTGGCCCACGCAATCGTCGGATTGCGGGGTTATTGAGGGTCGTCTCGCCTCGTCGTGGACGGCGGGCCTCCATGCGGCGCTCAAACTGCTCGACAATGTCAGAGACGGCTTGTGTGTCGACGCCAATCACCTGCGCCGCGGCGGTGAGCACCACTTCGAGACCGGCCGGCAGCGTGCCCGTCACGTCGGCGGCGTCGTAGGATCGCAACGCCTCGCCAGGCATCAGCGGGAGCTCCTTATTCCCCAATGTCGCCTTTGGCGGCGGCGTCACGACGACGGGCTCTCGCGCTGCGGCTGCGTGGAATGCGGCCCAAGAGTTGGGCGAAGGAAACTTTGGCCCAGTTCGGGGTACCGAGGGTAAAGGGAACGGCGCGCCGCCTGGTGTCAGCGACCGAGACATGGGGTGATCAGTGGGTTCAGGTGCTACATACCAGGCCCATGCTCACGATCCTTGAGGAGCACGTCCTCGCACCGGTCCAGAAAACGATCAATGTCCTCTCCGTCCATGACATTAAAGTGTCTGCGGTCAGTGTTGGAATCAGAGCATTTTAGCCGTAAAGGGTTTGACGACGATGACACATACTGCCGGTCCAGCTCTGCGCGCGAACCCTTGAGGACACCACTTTCGACGCGTTGCTTGAGCTCTGCGACCCATTTGTCGCCACGAGGCTGGCCGATGAGAGGGTCGTCCTTGAGCAGCACAACTCTTGTCATCAGCGAGAGAATCGTTCCTGGCGCACGCACCTCTCCTTGCCGTCCAGCCCGTATGCCATTTTCATGACCACGACCCAGGCCGCAGCAATCGAGAGCTCGGGCATGACCACGTCATAATGCCTTCGCGACATGTCAACTGCAATGGGCTTGCTGTTATCTGACCCGCGACGCTTGCGTTGATAGGGCTCAATGTCGGTATCAATGATGGACATGTTGGCGTCGATCAACTCGAGGAAGCGCATGACCTGCGCATGGGTGACAGCTCCAGGTGAGCGCACGCCCAACCTCGTTGTAACCTACCTGTTCCTCCGAGCTCCGATAGCACATTCCAAGCTACGGGTGGAATGTTGATTTCGGGGATCGTCACGCCGAAGCGCTCGGTGAGGATACGCGCGAATCGTCGGGTGTATTGGAAGAGATATAAGGGTGCAGGACTGCGTTTTGGGCATAGCGAGAGCTTTACGTCGTGGTTCATTCGCTTGCGCATCTCTTCGGGGACGAGAGTCGATGTGCCAAAGTCGATGTATGGTATTTGGTTCGTATTCAGGATGCTGCGGGTGTCAGTTACCTTCGCAGCAGAGTTTCTGTTGTGGAAATAACGACAGGTCGGCCCACAAGCTGGACAAATCTCGTTATGCACAATGTTCGGCTGGTTCAAGTCGATCGCGGACAGCAATCGCAACGACTCACCTTTCAAGATTTGTATGGGTGAACGGTATGCGAAGCACCCATAGCCCAAGGACCAAGCACACGAGCGTGTCCGAGACACGTATTGGCCGTCGTCGTTTCCAGACCACTGGTTTACCGCTATTTGGTCTGTCTCCCGTATCGACCTCGCGCAGTTCATCGTCACTATCGTCGGACAGCCTGGCGAGGGTGTCTGGATCGACGTCGGGATCTGAGCCCTTTGACTCGCTGTCGGATTTACTATCCTCGTCTTCGTCGCTTTTAGAGGAATGATCAGTGTCAGAACCCGAGTTGCGCCTGGAGCCGTTGGCGCTCTCCTTTCCTTTGGGTGCTATTGACGGCCCGGCGTAAGCCGGGGTCGCGTCGCGCGACGGCGTGAGACCGGGGAGCGGCGAGATGAGGAGCTGGTATGTCCACAGATCCCGCACGATGTGCTGGTGGGTCAGGTCATGACGACGCTCCTAACCCACCTCAAAGACATCAGGAAGAGACCATAGCCGCTTCAGTTCCTGAGCCTGACACCGGAGAAGGAGCTGGAGACCTTGCAATCGTAATCTTTCTGCAGGCTCTCCATGAAAGTCTGTTGTGAGCTCGGTCGATCAAGTGTGTCCCACTTACAGTCCCTATTTCTCCTGCCTTCGGTTTTGCGCTTGTTGACACGCGGGCCCTTTACCAGCCGTCGCTTCTGGAGCGCGTGGCCCGTGTTCTCCGCGATGAGGTTCTCGGAGCGGACACCCTTGTTGTCAGCCCAGTGCCGTAGCGAGGACACACCTGGAGGATATGGCCTTCCTGGCATACGACGAGACCGGTTGACCCGTCCTTTCGCCACTTGCGCGACCCGCACGTCGGGCACTTCTTGGCCATTGCAGTGCGGCGGTCACAGTGGCAATGTCAACAACTGGGACGACTAGCAGACCAGGCTGTCCCGAAATACGTCAACACCAACAGACCGCACAGACAATGGTCGTCCACGGTTCGAAAAAGTGGAGGTCTCCACCACGTGGGAATGACGGAATCAAAAATTTCCCCGCGCCACTCGGTTTACTCTGCAAGAAGATTGTCGCAAGGTGGTGGTCACCAACACTAACACCCACCTACAACCAAAACGTCCAGACCAACGGACGACAACAGACATCCAAAATGGCCAAGATCAAGAAGAGGGGAGAGTCCGGAGCGGCCAAAAACTACATTACGCGTAACCAGGCGCTCAAGAAGCTCCAGGTGTCGCTCTCCGACTTTCGCCGCCTGTGTATCCTGAAGGGTGAGTGGGAGTTGCGATGGTGTGGAGTGTTGGAAGGGGGAGGTTGTAAAGGTGTAGAGTGGAGAGCGGATTGAGGAGGGCTGATTATTCCGAGCACTGATTACTGACAACTACAGGCATCTACCCGCGCGACCCTCTGCACAAGAAGCGCGCGAACAAGGGCTCGTCTGCGCCTGCGTCGTTCTACTACCACAAGGACATCCAGTACCTGCTCCACGAGCCGCTGCTTGTAAAGTTCCGCGAGCACAAAGCGTTTGCCAAGAAGCTCTCGCGTGCTGTGGGCCGTGGCGAGTGGGCGCTTGCCAAGAACCTCGAGGCGAGCAAACCTGTTGCGCGCCTGGACCACATTGTCAAGGAGCGGTATCCGACGTTTACGCTGGCGCTGCAGGACATGCAGGACCCGCTCAACCTGGTGCATCTGTTTTCGACGCTGCCGACCAACCCGATCCCGGGCAAGACGCTCGTGCCGACCGAGGTGATTGCCGAGTGCTCGCGTGTGGTCAACGAGTGGAAGGTGTGGGCGATCCGCACACACTCGCTCCGCAAGGTGTTTTTGGGCATCAAGGGTGTCTACTACGAGTGCGAGGTGCCGGGCCACGGCGGCGACCTTGTCAATGTGCGCTGGCTTGAGGGCTACGAGTTTCAGCAGCACGTGCCTCACGACGTCGACTTCCGCGTCCTCTTGACGTTCCTCGAGCTGTACCGCACGCTCATCTCGTTTGTGCTCTACAAGCTCTACACGGACGAAAACCTCGTCTACCCCCCGCCGCTCGACGTCGAGCAGGACGAGCGCGGCGAGACGGTCGGCGCGTTCCGACTAATTGAGAACAAGACGACGGACGCGACAGGTGCGGCGGGTGTGTCGAAGAAGGCGGTCAAGCGCGCGATCAAGGGCCTGACCGAGTCGGGTGCTGGCAGTGCGGGAGCCGAGGGCGACGACGACGTCGAGATGGGCGACGCCGAGGACAAGTCCGAGGCCGAGGAGGAGGAGTTTGTCGAGCGGCCATCCAAGGCCGGTGCCGAGGTCGAGGACGTTGCGGGATCCGCACCGCTGCCGACATACACGTCGCTGCTGGCCTCGTCGGGCCCCTCGAGCTCGCGCTCACAATTGCTCTTTGCGCCGTACACATTCTACCTGTCGCGCGAGACGTCGTCGCGCACGTGGGAGTTTGTGATTCGTGCCTTTGGCGGCAAAGTCGTGACGTCGCTCACTGCGGCGACGCCGGCCAACGCGCCAAATGCCGACAGCATTACGCACGTGCTGATCGACCGGCCGATGACGGACGAGCGGCGACGGGAGCTCGAGGGCGGGCGGAAATGGACTTGGGTCCAGCCCCAGTGGGTTGCCGACTGTGTCAACCGCAGCAAGATTCTCGGCGCCGACGAGTATGGCCCCGGACAGCTGCTCCCACCCCACCTGAGCCCGTGGGACGGCGAGGGCGAGCCCGACAGGCCGTGGTTGGAGGAGAACGCCGAGGGTGCCCCCGCGACCGCTGCTACGGTGGAGGACGCCGACGAGTCTGACGACGACGACGACGAGGCCGAAAAGGCCGAGATCGAGTATCCCCCAGCGCTCCTCGCGGCCGCACGCAACCCCTCGGACCCCACGCTCCTGCACGCGGCCGAGCTCGAGGCCGAGGCCAACGGCACCGCCCACGCCGCCTTCCTCACCCAGCTCAAGGAGGCGACCAAGATCCACGGCACCGCCCCCGCAGCCAAAAAGGACGCCAACGGCCGCGCCGACGAGGACCTCCGCAAGATTATGATGTCCAACAAGAAGGCAAAGCTGTACGAAAAGATGAAGTACTCGAACGCCGAGCGCGCCGCCGAGGTGAGTGGATCACGGGTAGATGACGCTTGTTGCCCAAGACAGCTGCGCCAGTACCAACCGAAGACCAGAGTCAGACTAACCCCACCAGAAGGAAAAGCTCGAGACACGCCGCAAGGCAATCGACAAGCGCAAGCGCAAGGAGGCCAAGAAGGGCGGCAAGTGAGCGGAGATTGTGCTCGGTGGACTGAGTGTCTGCGCCGGTGGGCCTCGAGAGTGCCCCGTGAGCCGAGCGTGAGCGGCATGCCAGCCGGCGTGAGCAAGCGACAGAGCGTGAGCGCCATGGCACGGGTGCCAGGCCGGGTATCTGACCTGTGTCTGGGGCCGGGCAGATCGGATGGACGAGGATCGGGGCCGAGGATAGGCCGCTTTCATTGATAGAGTTGGGGCGGCGGGTCGCCCGAATCATGCATGTATACCAAGGACTCCTGCAAACATCAGAGTACAGGATACTGTACACTCATCTGGTATCTGATAACCGTCTTAGCGGCGTGCGTGAAACAGCACAAAGATTCTGGACAGTTCGGGTGCTTGGCGGCCGGGGTCTGGGGCCACCCGGGGCCGTCCGACCATTGGCGATTGTTGCTGCACAATTGCAGACATGCAGACGCAGCCATGTAGACATGCACTGACAACTCATCTACGGCCACCCCCGAAGCCACCAAGCCCCTGCGAGTCGGGCCATAGAACATAATGTCAGTCTCGGCGTGTTCGGCGCGCTCGCCCATGTCGCGTGGAGGTTTGAAAATCCCCGCGAACGGGAATATCGCACGCGTGCATGCCTTAATAGTCAATCCTGCGCAGGAACGGGAAGAACGAGCTGGGAACGGGAACTTTGGTACAGGACGTGAAAAAGGAGTGAACGGCGCTGGTGCAACGTCATCCCCTGCTGTTGAAATTGTGCGGGGCGAGCCCCACGGGCCCTGCGTCCCAGACGTGCTAGCAATATTTTCTCAATTGCCTCGGCAAGCCAAGTCGGGAGGCGCGGCATGCAAACGCGCTGGAACTTGGTGGCGGTGGACGGTGGTGGCCTGGTTGCACGTGTGCAGGTACAAACGGGTATATCCTTGCGCGCCTGGGTGGGTCGGCGCACGCGACCGAGAGTTTGTACCGGGCCCTGGTTGCTGACGCTTCGATATCGGCCAAGTCGCCGGATATGACCCACTGGCAACAACGACCACGGCAAACGGGTGAGCTACCATGAGGTCGCAAGTGCTAGCGGGGCAAGTCGCAGGAGTAGAGTAGAGAGCTAGTATAAGAACCCATGCAGGTGTGCGTGTTCCCCACTCTTGCCACCAACCGAAACGAAACACACAGCAAGGATGACTTTCACAAAGGAGCAGCTTGACGAGATTGTTGACAAGGTGAGTAACCTACGGTGCCCGCGTTGCGGGCTTGTCCCCACCCCTCCCTCCCCTGCCCAACTTTGTGCCGTGCTCCCCCCACCATTGCCCCCCAACCCTTGCCCCCCACTGTCCCGGTCCCTCCTCCCCATCGGCCTCCCCCACTAACACCCAGTACCACACCGACGGCTACGTCGTGGTCGACAACCTAATCCCAGACGACCTATACGAGCCCCTCTGCGCGGCCGCCGACGCCGTCACGGACAAGGCGCGCGCACACGAGTGGACCCAGGTGCGCATGGTCGGCAAGCAGTTCCCACCGTGGACTGAGGGCGACGACGTCTGGGGCGTCCAGAACATTATGCACCCGGACCTCGCGCAGCCCGTGTTTGCCCAGTGGTACGGATCCGAGGACATGCTCGATGTGAGCGCCGCGCTCATGGGGGTGGAGCGCAAGGATATGCAGTTTGGTGAGTTTGACGTGAGCGGCGGAGCCGCGAGCTGCGACGGGTAGAGACATGGGTGGAGAATGGGGACTGGGGACTGGGGCACTGGGGACAAGCCATGGGCTGCAGTGCACACAAGTCCGACCGGTGCGGGGAGACCGGCACGCACTCGCTGGGCCTGAGAGGAACCGGGCTGGGTGTGACCAGATGGCAAGTGGACGAGCACGATCCGAGTGCTGCCCATTCTGCTGTGTGGCACTTTACCTCGCTTGGGTTTGCCTGCCTGCAGCTCGCAGCCGGCCATACACCAGCCTTGACCCAACCCACTTGGCAACAGGCTGCCTTGCCCCGCCCACAACCACGGCCAGACCTAAACCATGACCGCCCGGGGCCGGGTTACACCCTCACCTCGCTCGATCCCCGGGCTGCGTCACCTCCTCGCTCCGCTCGGACCTAACACCGCAGAACTCTTCAACCTCCTCGTCAACCCGCTCGAAAAGGACTACGCCCTCTCCTGGCACCGCGACGACGTCAAGGCCAACGCGACGCCCGAGGAAGAAGAAGCCGCGCTCAAGATCAAGCACCACACGATCCAATGGAACGCGGCGCTGTACGACGACGCATGCCTCACCGCCGTGCCCCGCAGCCACAACCGCATCCGCACCCCGGAGGAGCGCAAGGCCAACCTCGAGGGCGGCCCCATGCCCGGTGCCGAGTGTCTGAATCTCAAAAAGGGGCAGAGTGTGTTTTACAACAACAATATTCGTGAGTCGCATCGAGTCCGAGGCCGCGCAGCGGGCGAGGGTGAGGGCAATGGTGAGGGCGAGGCAGGTAACAGAGGAACGGGACCGAGGAACGGAGCGGGACAAGGCTGTTGGGATGTGGACGAGGTGCTTTAGGACCAGACTGAGCCTGCTGGTTGCACCCAGCCTTGCAGGAAGATGAGCCTACATTGCGTCTCCACTTCCAT
This sequence comes from Pascua sp. PH4015B, assembly GCA_025502685.1. NCBI lineage: Eukaryota > Fungi > Basidiomycota > Tremellomycetes > Trichosporonales > Trichosporonaceae > Pascua > Pascua sp. PH4015B. Next base: position 313,141 of record JAMFRD010000018.1, read on the forward strand.
GACCATACGTAGCCCATTTCGCCGCCAGCGTCTTGTCGCCATACCCCACTCCCACACTTCGACTACCTCCCACAACGCGCACCCCTCCCCTCTCATTCCGAGCTCAACCCCCCTCCTTTGGCCCCTCCGCCCCCCCCCCCCCCCCCAACCGCCACCCCCCTCCCCCACGTTACGTCCCCGCCCAGACCTAACGCCCCAGTCCACGTCGGCAAGTACAACCTCAAAGTCAAGCGCCGCACCCTGCACGGCTGCTACGGCTCGCCACCCGCTGGCGACACGTCTCGCGCACGCAACCTCCTCCAGCACGAGCTGGGGTACACGACCGACCCCAAGTTCCGCGCCTCGCTGCCGGCCGCTCTGCACCCAATGCTCGACAAGCTCAACTCTTTCCAGCACGACATGGAGGGCAAGCCGATCGAGTACTCGCAGGATGACTAGGCCGTAGGCCGCACGCCTGTGGGCGGGCGTCGAGGGAGACTGTGGTTGTTGGGTGTGTGTGGGTGGGTAATTGGTCGTCGCCGGACGGTGGGATTGTAGCATGATGCAGGCTTTGTAAGAGTTCAACTGGAGCGCAGGGTGTGCGTCGGTGTTGGCGCGTGTCGGGTACATGGTTCAGCCTGGGGTCCCGGACTTGGACTGCACATCTCGGTGCCAGTGCGAATTGTCGCCGAGTGTCGGCTTTGTAATGAGCTGCGATGCCTTGCCCACGTTGTCGTTGGACCACTTTGTGGCTCGCAAGGGCCATACGTCTCGTTTGTGCACGTGGATAACAGGGCGTTTGCATTCATTTACGCAGACACTGCAGATCCTACCCATGCTAGTTGGCTCCAAGGGGACATGCAGCGCGTAAACGTGTCCTATATGCCCGGCTTCGACTCGCGCTTTGGTTGCCCAGAAGCACCACTGCCGGTACCACGACTTGTGTTCGTACCCCTTCGATTCGCAGCGACCAACCTCGGCCACCAGGATTTATGAACATGCTACATCACATCCATGCAGTATATATACACGTCGAGCTCCCCGCACAGCTATACACATCAATCGACGAGTGCCGACGCCAGGCCGAGGTCGTACCAGACTTATCGCGCTAAACCAGGTCCGACCCTCATCACCCCCCTTCCCCCTACCGGTTCAGGTGGTGCTGCATGCTCTTGTAGTGCGCAATGTGGCCCTCGCTCGCGGCGAGCATCTCGCGCGCCATGTTGTACACCTGCGACCCACGCGCATTGAAGATGGTCGCGTTGCTGTGGTGTAAGTTGGGGATATGCCGGGTACTTTCCGTACTCACGCAAACATGAGACGAATGTCACGCTCAAACTCGTCAATCGTCGTAATGGTGCCGTCCTTTATACGCTGGCGGATCGTCTTCAGGTCCATGGGCCGCTTGATCACATCGTAATAGCCGTCTGCCTCTTTCTGATCGTTAGTGAGGTCACAGGGACGTCGGTCCTATTCCCAGCGTACGTGCTGGCCAGCATACCACCAAGTCACGCCTGGCGGCCTGACCGCTCCACTCACCTTCCTGACCGGGTTGGAAAAGACCGACCCATACTTGTGCTGCTGGATGATATCCAGAAGCGACAGGATGAGTTTCTGCGCCGACCGCTGAGCGCGGGTCGGGGGCGGCGGCGCAGGTGCCGACGGCGGGGCAGGTGGCGGCGCTGATGTCGCGGCAGAACCCCGTCTCGAACCCTCGGCAGAAGTCGGGGCAGGGCTGTCGGCGACCGTGCCCTCCCTCGTGCTCGCGCCCGCCTCGGCCGCCCCGTCATCGCCGGCCGACTCGCGTGCGGCTGGCCGGGGGGCTACCTGTCAGCGGGGTCATTGCTAGTCCTATACACAATGATAGCGTGCGACTTACTGCGCGCCGACGCCCGCTTGCTCCGCTTCTCGGCCGGTGTCGGGGCTGGCGGCGGATCGACAGCCTTGCGCCGTCCAGACGTGCGTGTGCTGCGCTTCTCCTCCTCGGGCTCGGGTTCCTCGGCGTCTTCGGCCTCGTCCTCTTCTTCCTTCTCTTCCTTGACAGACGCCGCCTCGCTGGCCGCACGGACAGACTTGGACACGACATCGTCACGCATCCCCCGGCGCCCGCTCCGCCGCGTCCGCGCGCCGTCGGGCGTGCCCGAGACAGTCGAGGAGACAGACACCCCGCGCTTCGGTGGTGAATGCATGGCCGGTGAATCGAGCTTCTTCGCGGTTGCGCGACGGGTGCGGCGACCGCGGCCGGTCAACTCTTCCTCCTTCTCCTTCTCTTCCTCCTCCTCCTTGTCCTTGTCCCCCTCGTCCTCTTCCTTTCCCTTGTCCTCCTCATTCTCCTCCACCTCCTCCTTTATCTCGGGCTCTTCCGCCTCAGACTCGTCGTGGCTCGGCTGCCGGGACGGCGCACGCCGCGATGGGCGCTTCGGAGCGGGAGCTCCTCCAGGCTGCCCGCCAGGTTTGCGCTTGCGGCCACCACGTGTAGAGGCAGGTGTCGCGGGCGTTGGAGAAGATGGAGGCGCGGCAGCCGGAGTGGCTTCATCAGCAGGGAGCGGTGACAGCTCAGACGCAGGTGAGTTGCCCTTGTGGGACGTGGGCGTCGCAGGCTTGGGAGTCTCTTCGTTCGCAGCCTCCTCGTCGGCAGCCGGTGGTGGAGTGGCCTCCTTGGGCGATCCCTCGGAAGCTGCTGCCTCAGCTTCAGCGTTGGCCTCAACTTCGACTTCAGCCTCTGCTTCGGCCTCTGGTGTCGAGTGCTTGGCTTCGTTGTCCTTGGCTTCCTCTTCTTCTTCCTCCTCCTCCTCCTCGGCTGCTGGCTCCACGTCCATGGCTTCGGCTTCTGGCTCTGCAACGTCGTCCTCCTCGGCGTGATCCTGCGCCTCGGCGGTTTCGGTGGTTTCGGCTGTGTCGTCGGCCTTTGGCTCGTCGGTGAGAGTCTCCTCTTGGGTGTCGGCCACCTCTGCGTCGGCCTCTGTCTCGGGCTCCTTCGCTTCGGCAGAAGTTTCCTCCTGAGGCTCCTCTAGAGTTTCTTCTGGAGCCGTCAGAGCCTCGTCGGCTGGCGAGTCGGCGTCGGCCGCAACAGATGGTTCTTCGATAGCGAAGGCTTCGGCATCCTTGTGCTCGGCGTCGGTCTTCTCAGCGTCGGCATCCTTTTCGGGAATGTCTGTGTCCTTGTCGGCGTTGGCGTCCTTCTCGGCGTCGGCGTCCTTCTCAGTGTCGCCAACCTTCTCGACGTCGGCCGTCTTCTCTGCCGTGCCTTCTTCCGCTCCTTCCGCTGGTCCAGTCTCCTCGTCCTTCTTTTCCGTTTCCATTTCCTCCACCTTCTCCACAACTTCCGCACTTTCCTCCGCCTTCTCCTCCTCATCGCCCGCTTGCACAACGACCTCTGCGCTCTCCTCCACCGAACCTTCCTTCGTCTCCGTTTCTTCTTCCTCCTTCTCCGCAAGCTTTGCCTCCGCAGGGGTCTCGTCCTTCTCGGCGGGTTCGTCCTTCTTTTCTGCGGTTTCCTCATCCTTTTGCGCGGGCTCTGCTTCCTTCTCGGCTGGCTCGTCCTTGTCCGCATCCGCCATCTCGATGTCCTCTTCCGCGTTCTTCGTGGGAGCGGGCTCGGGCTCGGCTGCCGCGGGTTCGGGCTTTGGCGACTTGGCCGACTCGGGTCCGGCATCGACGACCTTCTTCACCTCTTCCGGTAGAGGCGCCCACGAGTCGACCATCTTCTTGCCATATCTCTTGGCAAGAGCTGCGCGGATCTCCCCATGGATCTTGCTGTCCATCTCGCCCGATTTGATCGCGTTGACCTCGCTCATGAGCTCGCTGGGGGGTTAGTACCTCTGGTTGGAGCAAGACAAACCCACATAAAGCGTGCTTCGTACGACGCAATCTGGTCCTTGAGCTCCTGCATGCGCGCAAGGTAAAACGTCTGCGCGAGCTGTAAATGCGCCTTTGCTGCACTGTCAGTACGGTGGTTCCCAAGTAGCGCTTCCGGGGACTCGGCTTGACGCATGCGGAAACTGGGTACTCGCCTTGGGGTTTGGTCGCATCCGGCGCGGGTCTGCAGGTCAGTAAATTGCCCGCACAGTTTGCCTCAACACGCACACATTGATTTCAATAGACGTCATGAGCGCAACATAGCTCGTTTCGCACGCGTCGGGCGTAAAGTACTGTGGGGGCCGGCCTTTGATGCACGGGTGCTCGACGAGGAGCTTGCTCACTGCCTCCCAGTTGGCGGCGCCAACCTTGTACACGGCCTGCGCGAGGAGGAGCTTCTCCTGCACCGTCAGGTTGTCGACGGCGGAAGATGGGGCCATGGTGGCGAGAGAGCGTGGTGGGAATGTGAAGATGCAAGTGGGTGGTGTCAGTTGCAAGTTGTTGGCGTGAGGTGCAAACACGCCACAGTTCCCCAACTGACTCGAAATCTTAATGGACTGGTGGGTCCATTAGAAAAAGCCTTGATCTATCAAATGACATGACCCTGCAAATTCAAATGTCCCACATGACCCCACGGGAGCAAAATGTGATCTGCCCTTGCACACCATGCGTCCACACTCTGCGTCATGGTGACCACGGCCAGACGCGCCAACACCATTGCAACTTCTGCGCTCACCACCAACATCCGTCTTCACGATGGCGACCTACCAGCGTCTCCCCACGTCTCCCCAGACCTTCGACGATGACGAGGAGCTGAGCCACGAGCACCCGCTCTCGAGCTCGACGATCGCCGAACTCAACCGCGAAGCGCCTCCGTGGTGGCAGCGCGCAGCGCTCCTCGGCCTCCTCGTCTTCCTGTGCTGGGGCGCGTTCAGGCTCGGCAGCAACCATGCAAGCCAGGCAGGCAAGATCAAGGCAACTCTACCTGATGACTGGTGGTGAGAGTGGGCGCGCGGTAGTGATGAGACTTTTTGGCTGACGCGACGCGTTGACGATGGCAGATTGAGAAAGGCTTCCTCCCACTCTTTCGATGCCGCAACCTGGACGTTGCAGCCTATGGACCGCACGATGCGCACTGCGCTGCCCCGCATACATGACGAGACTACACTTGTATAACGAGAAGAAGCACTCGGGCGGGGACGGCGCCGCGGGACCGTCGCGAGGCTGCAATGTCCACCCCCGTGAGATGGCGCTTGTGCGCGGACACTTGATGTATGATATTGGCCGCGCTGTCTGACAGACTTGACTGCTCTTGTCATGTTGTGGATGGATTGGTTGGCTGGAGAGGACCTCAACCTCGTCCGTCTGGGGGCTACTACACTCAGGATTTAACCCAATAGGACAAGTATTTGCTAAGATGGTGAGGACCACGTCCAAGAGTGCTGAATCGGAGACCTAGGACATAGGCGACGGAAGCGCGTCTGGGATGATATGGGATGGTTGGGATGGTAATGGATGGTACGTGGCTGCACTGGTCATTGTCTGTTTCACATTGAGGAGCTGAGGGGCTATGCAGGCGCTGGACGCTGCACTGAGCACAGACGCACGAAAGCAACCGAAATAGACACCCTCCTGCTTACCTGATGACAAATGAACCACTTGCATACTGGGTCGTCTGGAAAGAAGTATCGTTTCCGACCGTCACCCAGTTACTTGACGGTGCAGATTCCCACACTCCACATCATGTGGGTAGCACCTGCCCAGAAAATACTCACGACAACACCGCCAACGCACTTTCTGCAATCGCGGACGCACGGACTTGACAGGGAGTCAAGAGTGCTGCTAGCCTCCTTTGCTGGAATGTTGACCTGTATTGAAACGAACAAAGTCGGTGTTTAGGTGATGATGTCGGTTGTGGGTGTGGGAAAATGTGTGAGGGGGCTGCTGTCTAAGTGTCGAAGTTGCCTCGACCGACAACAGGCAGCTACCACGGTGTCTGAGTGTAAAAGCTGCCTCCACCGACAACAGACAACTAACAGAACAGGCGACAGTGGTGTCCGGCATATCCGGCATGCTGGCCGCTGTACCCGTCGAGCAACGAGAAACAAACGGGCGACACAGTCTACCCATCGTCTTGACGACCTTTACCCGAGTAGGCGAGGTGAGCGGCAGTGATCGAGATGGGCCCGAGGTAAGGAACGGCGTTGGCATTTGAGGGCCCTTGCGTCCAAGGCCGCCGCTCACTGAGGGTGACAGCGACGGTGACTGCGTGGTGTGGCAGTGGGAGTGGTCAAAGCGACGTAGAGTGGAGGCGTGGAGGTATGGCGTGTGGCTTGCGGCGCAAGGCTTGGAGGAGCGTGCGCTGCTGGAATCGCTCGCAATCTCAGAGTACAGATCGTCGCCACTTCACTGCTTCTCACGGATGAGTTCGGAAGGGATGTAGTGCACACACACACACACGACGTTACCGGCGGGATCGAATATCATTCTTGCGACTGACTTGGAGCATTCTATTGGAGAACAAGAATGGCGTGCTCGTCGCCAAGTTGTGACGGTGTTCACGAGACACACCGGCGCCGTCACATGACATGACGGTGTGCGGCGAGCTTTGTCACACGTCGTTTGCCGTAGCGGCTCACGGGCGATCGTAGAGGACCTGGGTGTCGGTTGCGGTGTTCATCATGGACCCCAGAAATCCCCAGATGATCTGGTCCTCGTCGCACACTTCTTTAACCTCACTAGCCTCAATTTAGCCTCCGCATTGACCTCTACCCCCGCGACACGGCTAACTCTCTTCCGCCGGAGACAGGTACGGTGGCCCGCTCACGGCCTGCCGCCATGCCGCCGACGCCGCTCTCCGCCCGTCCCTCTTAGCGGCTAGGACCAGTCGTACGCGTCGTACTCGTCCGCCGTCACCCTCCACCGTTCGGCTGTTTGCCAGGTACAAAGCCCCGCATCTGGGGTGATCACCCCACGGCTCTCCGCATTGCTCCGAGGTCGGAATGGTGCATTTTGGTTGGTAGTCGACGGCGGCATGGTTTGAGCGCCATGCGACGCCCCGATCCCGCCACTGGGGCTACAAAGATCAGTCGCGGCAGGCGAGGAGGGACGTGCAGCGAGGCTTTGGATAATGGACGCCACGGCTGACAATCGTCTTCTGCACTCTGAACAGCCAGAGTGTTGGGTGATCAAGCAGAGCATGGCCACAGCTCTACGAAGAATAACGGCGACGCAAGAGCTTTCGCTGCAGCCGCAAAGCAGAGGTACAATCCGCCACAAGCCCCCACCGATGTGGAGTCTCTCGGCGGGGGAAAAGCGACATGCCCGCCGACAACTCATGCCGTTAACGTCAGCGCACGCCGCCGGCGCACGGGTGCCACGGGATCCAATGGCAGTCACCACTGGAGATGTGACGCACAGGTACTAGTGCATGTCCTTTCATTTTCCGCCGATCAACAAGGGAACGGAAAACGGTGGGCGAGGTACAGTCCACGTCTTGCACTCATCACATGGACAGCCTTCGGAGCGGTGGTGAGTTGGATAGCCGAGAGCGCGTGAGCTTTGAAGCGAGAGACCCAGACGCGAACGAGCCAGAGGCTCGAGACCTGTTAGTGCGTAACACGGGGGGGCCTGTGCAGAGCGGGATATTACGAGTGCGCAGCAGGTGTCAGGCGGCGCGGGCTAGCCGGGGTGCTTAAGTGGGAGGCATAGGAGGGCACAAGAGGACACGAGTGGGCACTGGAGGCAAGGGAGGTGAAAAGACGACCTTCTACTGGCTAATGGGATGTGAAAGAAGAGAGTGGAGGATCTCTTGATTTGATTGTGGAGAGCGGGGTTTTTTTTGTCTCTCTTAGAAAAGCATCCGCGTCCACGTCATGCAGGTTTCATACGCGCACACGCGCTCTTTGTGCCCTGGGCATGCCCCATTGCGGGGGCAGATAATGGGGGTCTGAGGGGTGGGAACAAGGGCTTGATGGCGTCGGTTGACATGGTGATGGCGCAGATGGCGCCGATGGCGCACTTTATTGACGTCCATGCCGCGGATAGAGGCGGGAATAGACAAACAGATAGTTGGGTCAGATGGTGCCTGAAGACGTCTGCGGGAAATGACGGAGCACACGAGAGATAATCTCCTCTGGTTGGACAACATATCTCTCGCTGGCCGCTGGCAAGCTTGCTGCTGTTGCGCGCGCATGCGCAGACGAATCGTCGCTGCCGCAGCCGCCGGCCGGGGTTGCCTCGGGTGCCATGCCGCCTGTGGATTGTGGAGGATACGAGAGGCGTCTGGGGCAAAGGGACAGCGCGGGGGGGGGGGGGGGAGGGGGCTGGGGGCCGAAGAGACAAATGTGCCGGTTAGTGCCAAGCCGTTGCCGGCATGTCGCCCAATGTATCGGGTAGGCACTCGACCACTGGACCGCTGGGCCTGTTTGGAGTGGCAGATACAAGCAATCTCGGCCATGCTTGCAAGCAGAACAGGTCGACTCGACGACTCTGTTCCAACCCAAGAAACGACCACGATAAAACGTCAAACCACACTCGTCAGCTTGTCTCTCTGTCACTTGTCTCCCCTACCGGTTCTCTGTAACGCCTAGCGCCAGCCCCCAGCTCCCACCCACCTCGACAGCATAGCCCAGCTTTGCTTCTAGCCCCTTCGACCACACGCTCCCTCTCCCACCGCACCCACCACTACCACCACCATGACCGCGGACATCGCCCCCGCCGCTCGCGTCTCCGCCACCGCACCTGCCTCGCTCAAGGACAGGCTCCCCGCCGAGGCGCCCCAGGCCTGGACCAAGCCCCTCAACAGCGCGGCGTACAAGCCCACGCACGCCGACCAGTTTGTCGTCGTCTTCTCGGAGAGCACCGACGCCGGCGTCGAGGCCTTCTCCTCCAAGGCCGTTGCTACGCGCGTGAGTACGGCTGATCTCCCCTCCACGCTCTGCCACACCTCTTGTCACCCGCTCCCCTTGCCGGTTCTGGTGGTCGCCGGCAGACTTTTTTTTTGGGACGCCTGTGCGTTGCCGCATGGTCCATTGGCCAGCTCAAACCTGGCCAACCTCACGGGTATACCGTACCTCTGTTCTGTGCCCAAGCTTACCCCCATTAGGACTTTGCGCCTGGTGAGCAGGTCGCCCTCCTTGGCAACATCACCCAGGCACCGGTCAAGGCCTACTCGTCGGTGCAGTATGGTGCTGGGCCCAACGACCACCTCGAGCTCAACTCGGACCTCCTCTTCAGTACGTACCCCGTCCTGGTCATCATTTCGGACCCACCCTCTCTCCACGCTGCGTTTTCGTACGGGGCGTCGAAGAAGCGATTCTCGACGCCCCTCCTACTCGCAACTCCCACTCCCTCTTGGGCCCAGGTGGTACGACCCCGAGCATCCTCCTGCTCCCGTTCCTACGCCCCGCTGACCCTCAGTGAACCACTCGTGCGACCCCTCGGTCGAGATGGTCCTCTACCCGGGACAACCCAAGCGCTGGGAAGTCATCGCTGGCCCCAAGGGCGTCCGCAAGGGCGAGGACCTTACTTTCTTCTACCCCAGCACCGAGTGGGACATGGCCCAGGGCTTTGACTGCTCGTGCGGAGCTGCCGTGAGTTGCCCCTCTTGGCTCCCTGCTGACGTGCGCAGAACTGCCTCGGCAAGGTCTACGGTGCCAACTACCTCACCCTCGAGCAGCTCGAGGAGCGCGGCCTCGTCAACGAGCACATCCGTGCCCTCAAGGTACTCCAGCAGGCCCAGCAGGTGAACGGCGCCAACGGCACTGCCAACGGCGTCAACGGCGCCAACGGCCACTAGACGTCCGTCACCTCCCCGTCCTCTCCCTGGCATGGTTACCACCCGCACCCCGCGGTGGAACTCCCACATCGCGTGCATCGATCGAATTTGAAGCAGAAAGGAAATAAAAGTGATCTTGAGAATCATCAGACGGCAATACTGGTTACAGCAGCATGGAAGTGTACATAGAAACAAGCACGGGATGGTCACGGAAGGCATGTATACATGGTTACTGTCTTCACATTGTTGCTGTCCGCCTTGTACAACGAGGGTACCAGTGACGGTATTTCAGCGAGCCGATGGGAACCGTTGTTCTGTGGGTTGCCGATCTATCGATGACAATCTATCGCCTGATCTAGACGCCGACTTGATCCGAGGCATGTTCTTTCAACCCCGACGCGCGTCATCTGATCGTCATCGGCTCACAAAGGGCATGTTGACACTTCACATACTAAGCGAGAATAGCCTGGTTCACACAGCGGTGAGGCAAGACCCACACAGCAGTGCTGGTGCCGCTGGGTAGCCCTAACAACGCCTCCTCGGCGAGGCCAGAACTGGGCATGTGAGGCCCCGTACGGTCGAGATTGACTAGCTTGTTCCTTGTCTCACTGACACTTGTAAAACCAGGAGCGTTCAATGTGGAGGCAGCATCTTATCGCAACCAACCACTACTGGCTTATCCATCCAACAGCTAACCGCCTTTGTGTCTGTGTCTTGCAACTAAACCTTAATCGGCGGCACTGATCACACGATCCGGCGATGGGCGCCACCACTTGGGACAACGACCACCCAGCTCGTTTCCACCTGACAACGCATGACGTGCACTCCAACTATCAACGAGCTTAGCGAGACTCGATATTAACTCTTCGTTCGAATGGAAGAATAGCTCACCGCGAACGAGTGGGATAGTGGACATGACGCGAGGTAGGTAACCTAAACAACAACACATGACGTTCTAGGAGGCATATCATTGTTCCTGTCGAGCGGACGAGCAGAACACGGCCGGCAACGGCCATTCCGAACTTTGGCCGTTTGCTGCTGGATACTTCCTCTTCGATGTTGACTTGTCAACAGACTCGTGTTCCCTGACCTCTGACAGCACGGGTATGGATGTGCGGTCAGCAGCATGACATGGCCGTCGTCAACTGCCGACAGGCGGACGCGCACAGCAGCATACTTAAATGAGGTATGCCCACCGCTCCGCAAACCAGAGCCCGTAGCTGGCAACTATCGCTGCCAAACTGACACTCACGACCACTCAGTTGTGGGTTTCTCGCAAGATCATCGACTTTCGCAATGCTCTCGTGGCCCACCCGTCTCGCCTTCATTGCGTCCGCAGCGCAGCTCTTGACCGCGTCGTACGCGACCGGCCAGCTTGTGGACGACGCCACGGCCCGCTGGATCGACACTGTACGAACCCACATGGATATACCAGGGTACGCGGTTGCGATAGTCGCGAGCCCACTGTACATGGAAGCCAAGGGCAACTCGTCTGGCGAGTGGGACTTCCAGATTCTGACGTTTGGGGATGCGACTGCAAACACTAAGGCGGACAAGAATGTGAGTTTTGAAACGAGGGGCGAGTGTTATCGTATCTCGTGCGGCTGTTGGAACAATTTCCTCCGGGCGCTCGTATTGACCCAGTAGCTAGCAGTGAGCTAACGGAGAGACACTGTTCCCCATTGCGAGCAACTCGAAGACTTTCACGGCGCTCGCTGTGGGGAAACTGATACACAACCGCACGATCATCCCGAGTCTCAACTCGACCTTTGGTCTTGGAACCAAGATCAAGGATGTCATTCCAGAGTTTGGACTCATGGACGAGTATGCGTCCGCCCACGTCACTGTCAAGGACCTCCTCTGTGAGCAATGGCCGCGAGGCTCCCCACCTTCGGTTCCCTGCTGACAGCAGCGATGAACTCTGGTCTCCCGGCACACGACCTTGCGCTCCGTGACGAGCCTGTGAGCGGGACGATGGCGCGGATGCGTCACCTTCGGATGTCGACCGAGATTCGTGGTGGGTACCAGTACAACAATATGCACTATGCGGTGGCGGCCGAACTTGTCGCGCGGGTATCGGGCATCCCATTCGTCGACTATGTGCAGCGGTAAATTCTCTCCCCACTCGGCATGTCGGGGACATTCAACCGCACCGCCGCGCGCAAGAGTGGACGGTGGAGCGACGCGCACGTCTCGATGGGGTTGAACGCCACGGCGTGTGACGAGATGGCACCTGGCAGCAGCGTGGAGGCTATACCCCGCGCGTGTATAGGCAAAGCACATGCGCTGCAGTGGGACGAGGACTCTGACGGGCTCAACACGGCTGGCTATGGCGGGCTGAGCGCCAGTGCCGAGGACATGTCCAAGTTTCTCAAGAATCTTCTCGTATCCAGCGACATCCAAGACGACGGGGACCACGCCTTCCCAGCCGCCGTGGTTGACTTGACATCGCGCCCTCGCGTCGTCTCATCCCCTGCGGGCGAGTACGAGCAACTCGGGGCGAGCATGTACGGCATGGGTGCGGTTGTACAAGAGTATCGAGGCCACACCACCGTGTTTCACGTGGGTGGTGCTCCAGGCCACTCGTCGCTCATCGCGCGCGTCCCAGCGGCGGGTGTTGCCGTCGCCATCTTGGCCAACCATGCGACATATGGCGCCATTGCCAACCCGTTCGTATGGTACAAGCTACTCGACACGCTGCTCGGTCTTTCCCCGATCGAGTGGGATAAACGACTCGTCGACGCCGTCCGTGGCTACGTTGGCGCACTCAGCCCAAACACAAGTGGCACCACGGGCACACCGCCCAGTACACCCTGGCACGACATCCCGGGCACCTACTCGGATCCCCAAGGCTACGGCGACCTCAACCTCGAGCGCGACGACGGATCCCTCCTGACCTCCGACGAGCGGCAAGTCGTCAAGACGGCGGGTGGAAACCTCGCCCAGCCAGTGTTCGCCGCCGACCTCGACGCGGCAGCCGCCAACCGCATCATCTTTACGCACAGCGACAAGGATATCTTCCTCGCCACCATCCTCTTCAACTCCCCAGAGGTCTATGGCAACGGGACCGTCGTGTCGTTCCTTGGCGCAATGCCCATCGTTATTACCCCCAGCGGCATCGCCGCATTTGGCCTGTGGTGGCGCGGTAGACCCGACATTGTTAACCCCGAGCCACCAGTCGCCGGGGGCGTGGAGGAGATAAAGAAGACGGCGGAAGTGTGGTTTGCAAAGGTATAATAGCGGCGTGTGATGTCACCGAAGACTCGATAGTGTAGGGGTGCAGCATCACTGCACCTTCCTATGAGTGACGGCGAATGGCAGAGGCTGCGCACTGTACCTTCCTATGAGTGAATGCGAATGGCAGAGGCTGAGAGACCGTTTCAGGTGGATTCAGAATGCAGGTCTTTGGCCATCACCCCAATCTGTGCGCTTGGAAAGTCTACCTAGGTGTAGAGGAGCAGGATGCAACAGTGGTGTGAGTGCGGCGTCTTACCCCGCATTTCGGCATTCTTCCCCCGCACTCCACCTCGAACTGATGTCATGTGCCTTCCCACTCAGCTATCTCGCTTCCACCAGCCCAATCTGCAACAGTCTGAATAAGCAGCGCTGCACTCGGAATGCGACCCGCCTCGCTGGTGCTTCTTGCCGACTCTCACCGCAGTACACTTACTCAGACACTTGCCCGACTACTCACCACATTCAGACACTTACCCGACCACCACCACAGCAACAGCACCACCAACATGCCGCTCCTCCTCACAGGGTACGGCCCCCCTCCCGCGGCTGCGCTGACACCAGCTCGTGCCACTGCCGCGGGATCAAGTTTACGCTCGAGGTGGGAGGTGTATTCCGGGGTTCGTGTTGTCGGATGCTGACTATAGTCTAATACGCCGGTACCGTACCAGGTGCGTACGCGGAGGGTAGAGGGCGGAGAGGGCGGGTGGCCCGGGGGACGCGACCATCAGACACCAGCCCCACCCAGCCAGCTTCCCCTTGCCCCGATACAGCACGCGGCTAATGCAAAGGGAATACCAACCCCCGCTCGCATTCGACAAGAACGACAAGCCCACAGAGATGGCCACGTCGAAGCGCACATTCTGCTCCGACTGCTCGAGCGTGCTGTGGAACTACCACCCGGAGTGGCCCAAGGTGAGTCCTGCGACGGGTGGACCGCGCAGGGAGCGAGCGAGAGTGAGCGAGGTGGTTGGGGCCAGGATGGTGTAGACCAGAACTGGGGGCGGATGATGCGCTCTGAATCGACAAAGGGGCCGTGCAATGGTATTGTCCAGAAGACGTGCGGCCGTGAATTGGCAGTGAAGGAGACGGGCGTCGAGAACGACAGTATGTGGAGCAGCAATAGAACAGTGTACTCGGCCGTACAGTCACCATCTCTCCGCGTGCATCCCTTGAGCCTCTAGGAGTTGTCCTACTCCAGCACCCAGCACCAACACCGCCGCCACCAACCAACCCCCCCCCCCCCCCCCGCCGCTCACACCCCAGTGGATCTACCCCACCGCATCATGCATCGACACCGAGCTCCCGCCGGCCCCCAAGGGCGTGCAGATGTACATTGTCAAGCGTGACTCGTGCCCCGACTACGTACCCGTGCCCGCCGGCTGGAAGGTGTACCAGGAGTACGGGCCGGGTGCGGGTATTGAGGTGAGCAGGGAAGAGGAGCACGGCTGACGGTAGGATTGGCACAAGAAGAATGGGGCGTGGGTTGAGTGAGCTGTAGAAGGCCGCGACGTTGCGTGTCTTTGTGGGACAATGCCAGTGCAGCCGCGAGGGGGCGGGGGGGATGTGGGGGCGGGGGTGCGCGGGCTGTGTGTACAGCAGCGAGCAAAGAGCGAAGCCAATGCACGCTTCAACAAGTGGACGGTGCCCTGAGTGTTGGGAATGAACTCACTGCGCTCCGCGTATTGAGTCGTAGAACAAGAACACATGCTTCAGCAGGGACACGTGCCAGTTTGCCAGGGTGGTCAGTCTCCTCTTCCTGGAGTCCGGATGAGCAGTAGTGCATGACGAGTCCGCTCACCAGGGCTGTCAGACCTCCCGGATGAGTACGAGCTGCATGCGTCATTCCCGTGTTGAATGCGCCTTTGATTGAGGGCAAGCAACGTCTTGACGAGTTGTCAATGAGACAAGTGACGAGGACATGGCCTTGTCGCACGACCCTTTACCCCAAACCATGAAACAAGCATCTTGCATGTCTGCCTCTTCCCACACCCGCTCGTGGTGTCTAGACGCCCTCGTGACTCCACACCCACATTCGTCCCCACCCCCGCTACACCTTCTGCGCCACAGCAATGCCAATCTTACACGCCGCACCCACGGCCGCGCTCAGCAGCGCATGGGCGGGGGCACGCAGGGCGCCCTCCTCGACGGCCGTGTCGAGGTGCTGCAGCTCGTCGTCGCGGAACTCTTCGAGGATCTCGGCGAGGAGCGGCAGGGACGGGTGCGGGTCCGCCTTTGCTGCGTTCTCGGCCAGGACGGGGCGGAGGGCGCGTAGTTGGCTGGTGTTAGGATGTCGAGTAGATGGATGTCATGTTCGGTGGGGTGTGAGGGGGAGGGAGGGGAGAGGCATATTGGACGGGGGGGATAGGCATATTGGATGGGTGAGGACATCGAAGGGTGCGTTCATACGTGGCCGCGAGGACATCGAGTGTCTCTTGCACTGCTGGGACTCCTATGCCTCGCCCCTCCTCTCGTCCTTCTCCCTCCCTCGTTCTTCTCCCTCCCCTCGTCCTACTTCCTCCCCTCGCTTCTCCCCTAGCTTCTGCCTTCCCCCCCCTCTCCCCCCTCTTCTCCCCCCTCCCCCCCCCTCTTCTCCCCTTCCCTCCCCCCCCCCCCCCCAACCCAGCCCCAACTCACTCATCATAATGCTCCCCAATGACCGTCTCGACGGCCTCGGTACACGCCATTGCGGCCTCTTTGCCCATGAGCGCCGTGCCCGCGCCGAGCCCCCACGCGAGCGCCTGCCAGACGGGGTAGAGCGCGGTGGGGCGCACGTGGTGCTGCGCAGCGACGCGCGTGAGGACGCCGAGGTGGTGGCGTTCGTTTTCCCACATGTCCTGTTGTCAGCTACGCCGGAGGAGCGGTGGTTGGGGGAGGAGTGTGGTGAGTGTGGTTGGGGGAGTGTGAGGAGTGTGGTTGGGGGACGAGTGTGGCTGGGCGCGTAGTGTGTGGATGAGTGTAGAGCTGAGATGGAATTGGAGACGGATGGGGAGTTGGTGTGGGAGCGGGAGATGAGCAAGAGTCGGAACACACAAGACAATACACATGCCCAGACCCCCACAGTGCACATACACCCCTCTCGACGGCCTCTCGAAGGCACAACCTACTCACCTCAACCTGCGCCGCCGTGCCCCTGTCGCCACGCACTTGACTCGCCCACTTCTGCCCGCGGTAGATCCAGTTGGCCCCGAGCTCTCCCGCGTGATCGACGCGGACAATCTCCTCGATCAGCCGGCGCTGTTCGGGCGCCAGGTCGGGCGACGTCTTTGTCGCGCGCAATGTCTCGGGCGATGGTGTGGGGGTGGGAGTTGGGGCGGATGCGGCTGGAGGACCAGGACGCGAGGGGCCCGCGCTGGGTGATACGTAGGCGTGCGACGAGAGCTGCCTGTAGGGAACGCGCAGACGCGCGGGGGTGAGAGATGGACGCATTGTCGGGCCGTGTGGCAGGTGTAGTTGGAGATGGAGATGGAGAAGAGCAAGTCGAATTGACAAGTTGCCAAGTGGAGGTTTGGGTGGCACTTTGCCACAGTGGCGGCCGAAGTCGGAACGAGTGTGTGGCTTGCGGCCAGACGTCTGGGTCTGGTCGGTCTGGAAGCACTGCTGCTGCGAATAGACTCTGTTGCTGATGACGCCCGTGCGAGCTACACCTCGCACATGTGGCTAGTGTTCTATCAATCTGAAGCGCTCACACTGTCGGCCCTCCCACCTTTGCTACCCAAAACTGGTGCGCAGGAACTTGAGCATGAACACCGTGGCTGCCCTTGCGCAACACCGACTCGCACAGCTCACGCCTCGTGCTTGCCTACTCGCTCTCCATTGACTCGCAGACCTCGCGCTTCGCGCTCGCTCGCTCATGATTCCTCATGCCTATCATGCATATCTCCTGTACAAAACACACAGACGCTCTTACGTGCAGACGCCGTTACGCGCAGACACTTTACGCCTCAGTCTCCGTCCTGGGCCTCTTGGCCTCGCGGCCGCTGCCATTTGGGGAGACCTCGCGGCTGCCAATGTGCTCGTCGAGGAGACGGTCAAAGACCTCGGGCTGGCCAACCTTGAGCTTGCCCTGCTGGACGGCGGTGTGGTAGACACGGAGGATGGTGTCGACGTCCTCCATGGTCTGGGTGCGGACGTCGGCGAGCTCCTTGATCTTGGCGGTGGCGTCCTTGATCTGGTCGTCGGTGAGCGACAGGTTGAGCTGTTCGACACGCGACTTGATGGCGTTCCAGCCAGTCAGGCGGTGGCCGATCGAGACGTAGCGAGTCATGCCGAAGTCGGCGGGGTTGAGAATCTCATAGGTCGCGGGGTTGGCGAGGATGGCCTTGGCGTGGATACCAGCCTTGTGGGTGAAGGCGCAGAAGCCAGTGATGTAGTTGTTGAAGGGAACCTGGATCTCGACGGCCTCGGCGACGAGGTTCTCGACCTCACGGAGCATGGGGAGGTTGTACTTCGACTTGACAAAGTCCGGGTCGGCAACCATCATGCGCGCAATGAGACCACCGAGGGGCGTGATACCGTTGCGCTCGCCGATACCGAGGACCGACGTGTCAATGTGAGTGGCACCGGCCTCAAGAGCGGCGTAGGCGTTGGCAATGGCGCAGCCAGTGTCGTTGTGGAAGTGGCACTCAATGTCGCAGTGGACGACGCCGCGGAGAGTGCGGACGAGCTCGTACACCTGGCGGGGGTCGGCGCAGCCAACAGTGTCGGCAACACCGACACGGTTGACGCCAACCTTGTCAACAGTCTGGTAGATTGACAACAGGTCGACAAGGTCGGAACGGAACGAGTCTTCAGACGAGAAACGGATCTCAATGCCCTTCGACTTGACAAACTCGATGACCTCAATGGCCGTCTTGGTGATCCAGGTCATGTCCTTGCCATGCGAGTGCTCGCGGAGGAACGACGAGGTGCCGATAACAACGTCGACACCATCAACACCAGTCTCGACGGCGATACGCGCGTCGTCCATGTGGCAACGGATGTGGGTCAAGATCTTCGAGCGCTTAAGGCCAAGCTTGCAGATGGCCTCGCAGTGAGCACGCGACTCGGGCGACGCCGCAGGCGAGGTGAGCTCGATGTAGTCGACACCAAAGTCGTCCAGGCTGGGAAAGGTTAGTACAAAGTGCGGTGAGTCACCTGTGGGAGGGCCAAGGGTCAATGTAAACTCACGCCCTTGCAATCTTGATCTTGGTCTCAAGGTCTGCGAGTCAGCCGGGCCATCAAATGCGGGTAAGGAGGCAGAGCACAGGGCAGGCGAGGGGGAGTGTTGAGTTGGAAGTCGTCACTGAAGTGTGGCTTTGGCGGTGCCCGTTTCAATCCAACGGTGCTCGAGCCCTACGAGCGACTCGCCAACGCGATAGATCACGCGAACGTGTCTAAAGGCAGACAGGAGTGGCCGATCGGGATACCAAGGTTGAATTTGTGCAACACTACCGCAGTAGAGAGCCACAACTACCGGTTAAGGTGCCAGACCACTCCCCTCAGACCACTCCCCTCAGCCCGTCTTCTACCCCATCGAACTACCTTCGCCCCTTCTCAAAGCGTAGGAGTCGCTGGAGACGTGTATCTGGAAAAAGTGGACTTACCAAACCATGCGCTGGCGAACTGCTCTCCCTCTCGCAGAGTAGACTCGATGATCTGTTGTTGTTAGAAAGAGTTGCACGAAGAGGGAGCAGGCTGGGTCAAGGTGGGTTGGGTGTGGTGGGCGGTGAGGAATGGTGACGGAGGGAGAGGAGTTCGTGAAGGCGTGAATACGCTCAACTTGTGCTGGCTTCCCACACCAAGTGCGTGTAGTTCCATCACTGGTCCCATCATGCTCTAGTCTTGAGGCGGTGATAGCCGTAGCAGACTCGAGCAAGAGTGCAAGCACGGTGGGCATGAAGGACGACCATGGAAGTGCCACATCCAGTAAAAGCGGCAACGCTTTTCTTTGCACAGCGCCGCCCAGCACCCCAAGGAAGACAGGAGGCGCTCTGTGCGCCCCAAGTTGAACGATGGGCGAAGACCGTTTCCTTATCGAACCACACTGGGACAAGCGATTGCAGGACAAAGGAAGGGGCTGGTGGAGGTTTATGCGACCGTCGCTAGCGACAGTGATCGCCACTCCCCACGAGCCTCCTGGGCGCTGCACGGCCTGCGCCTTCTCCCCGGCCTCCTCCACATCCTTCCGAGGTCGCCTGTGCCACTCAGACGACCACAGCCGCGGGCCCCTGCTCCAGGATTTTGGCCGAGAAAGTCACCCGACCACGACCACAGCCCCAGCCACCACCACAAGCGAAAACGCACCTTCCAGTTGCTGGTGTTGCTCAAGAAGTCTGAAGGACGAGCGTAGAAGCCCTTCTTGGCGCCGTGGGTGTGGCTACCGCCGTTGTTGGTCTTGACAGCACTGCTGAGGTCGATGGGGACCATCTCCTCGTCGGCACCGTTGGTGGGGGGGTCCTGGGGCGGGCACATGGCGAGCGTCTAGGTTTTTCTGGTGTTGTTTTTAGGAAGATAGCGTTGTCGTCGTGGTGGACGATGTCGGGTGTGTGCTTGTTGGCAAGGTGGCGTTGGGCTGACGTCTAGCCGTTTTTTATGAGTGGAGTGACAAGACGATAAGTTTTCCGTGGTGGCTGTAGGAATGGGTACGACGTCGACCTTAAGAAACGGTGTGCGTGAGTCTGCGTCTACTCGGCCGTGGCAGTGAGCAAACCGATATTTGGGAACGCCATCGATCCAACCAGACAATTAGAAATTCGACTCACAATCAGCCGCGCTCGTTCGAAATACCGGATATACTCTCCTCCACCCCTCAGGCACAGACACCCAGTCCACGGAGCGGAGTGCTTGCTTACCATAAGGCTTGGCTCATGCTGGTGACGACCACAAACGCCCATGGCAGCTACGGTAACCACGGCCCCATGGTCAGGTCACAAGCCCCTTGCAGCCTGCAGCCTACAGCCTACAGCCTGCGACCTACAACCTGCGACAGCCTGGCCAGTGACCGGCCCGACAATGTCCGCCCTGCCGAGCTGCCGAGCCCAGCCCCCCCCGCGCCCCGTGGGTGCACGGTTCGCTCACCGAGTCGCTGTCCTCGCCAGGCTAGCCAGGCTGAGTCAACAAAGTAGTGCCTCCCTCGCCCCCCGTCCCTCGCACACACTCGAGTCGCACGGTGGCCCTAAAAGTTGAGACCAGCAGATTAGCCCCAAATGTCACTTTTAACCCATGCCACGTCCAATGAAAACTCTTGATAGCAACCCGCCCCCAACGTCACTGACTCATTTCTCTCCAGATCGCGCACGGGCCTATCACCAATCTCGATTACTCCCGCAGTTGCTCCTCTCCTTTTTCTTTCACCCATTTCTCATTATTGTTCCGGGATAAAATAGAAATTAAATGGGATAATATTGAAACGGCCAAAAAGTTAATCGATCGTGACTGTGGCGAATTTGCGTCAGTTTGATTCCGCTGCTCCGTCATGACTACGCGAATGCCCTGGGCTGTCCCTGATGGACGGTACCTGGGATGCGTCCATGGGCCATGCTGGTGGCGGCCGTGGCGGCTCTGGCGGCCTTTGGAGCCACGCTGCCGCGCTGGCTACCGAACCCGTAGCCCGTGGCCTGCTGCGGTGCGCTAGCTGTGTGCAGAATGCAGGCAACAGGAGTGTGGGTGGGCCTGTGTGTGTGGGTATATTCATTTGAGCATGTGGGTAAGGATGGATGAGGTGGATCCTCCTGGAAGCCCAACCTGGCCACCTGGACAAGCTGGCCAGTGGCCAGTGGATGGATGGATGGATGGATGGAGGAATGCACCCGCCTGGCTGGCTGGCTGCTGGAGACGAGACCAACAAAGGCGACACGCGCCCAAGCGCAAGCTTGACCCTCCCACCCACCCTGGCCCTTGCAATGACCGACCTTCCCTCTCATCATTGTTGGTTGGCCCTCGTCTAGATCTCTCTTCCTCTTTCTCAAACTCTCTCATTCACAAAACAAACAACAGCACAGCGACCTCTCACGACCTCTCCACGGGCTCCCATCTCGCCACCTGTGCTCGTGTTCCCATACCCCCCCTTCCCCGTCTTATAATCTCCTCCCTACGCGTCCGACTGGCTTCCCCCATCACCGCTCGTAAACATGAACGCCGCCACCCTCCTGGCCAATGCCCTCTCAGAGGGTACGTTCTTCCTCATCACCAACGACCTTGTGCTGACATGACAAGACGCTCAGACGCGTCAGAACGCGACCCAGCAGCTCGAGGCCGCCGAGAGGGACAACTTCGTGAGCATATGGTCCTCAGGATGCAACTGACCACACAACAGCCCGCCTACCTTCAGACACTCGCCGCCGAACTTGCCAACGAGCAGGCACTTCCTCACATTCGCAACGCCGCAGGTCTTGCTTTCAAGAATGCTCTCTCCGCCCGTGTAAGTTTGGCGTTTCGTGTGATGAGCGCTTTGGACACCGACTAACACAACCCAGGATGCCGTCAACCAGCCCGCACTCTCGGAGCGCTGGATGGCTCTTCCCGATGACGTTCGCACCCCCCTGAAGCACACACTTTTGCAGACCCTCGCGTCGCCAGTCCACAAGGCGGCCTTTGTCTCTGCGCAGTGTGTTGCCGCGGTCGCCGCCATCGAGCTTCCTCGCGGCGGCTGGCCCGAGCTCATCGGACAGCTTCTCGAATTTGTTGGCAACCAGGACAACGTTGGCCTGCGCATTGCCACCCTTCAGGCCGTGGGCTACGTCTGCGAAGTCATTGTGCGTGCACCATTGCTGGCCACCATTTGCGTGCTCGCTCTGCTAACAAACACAGCAACCCCAGTACCTCTCGTCGCGTTCCAACGAGATTCTTACCGCTGTCGTCCAGGGTGCCCGCAAGGAGGAGACCAGCACCGAGGTCCAGGCTGCGGCTGTGCATGCCCTGTACAACTCGCTCGAGTTCATTCGCGACAACTTTGAGCGCGAGGTGGGTAAAAGAGTTGCATCTCAAAGTGACCCACTGACACCTCAGGGCGAGCGCAACTACATCATGCAGGTTGTGTGCGAGGCCACTCAGAGCAGCTCTGTCACTGTCCAGGTCGGCGCTTTCGAGTGCCTGGTTCGCATCATGTCGCTCTACTACGAGAACATGGAGTTTTACATGGAGCGCGCACTCTTTGGTGTGAGTTTTGGACGTGGCGATGTTTTGACGTCATACTGACGAATCACAGTTGACCATCATGGGCATGAAGCACCCTGAGGAACCTGTGGCTCTTCAGGCCATCGAGTTCTGGTCGACTGTTTGCGAGGAGGAGATTGACATTGGTATCGAGACCCAGGAGGCCATTCAATACGGCGAGGAGCCTGCCATCGAGTCTAAGCACTTTGCAAAGATGGCACTCAACGAGATTCTCCCCGTCCTGCTCGAACTCCTTACCCAGCAGGAGGAGGACGCCGACGAGGACGACTGGAACCGGTCCATGGCCGCTGCGTCGTGTCTCGAGCTTTTGGCCCGCAACGTCGGTGACGCCATTGTCCAGCCCGTCGTCCCCTTCATCGAGGCCGGTATCCACCGCCCAGAGTGGCGCCACCGTGAGGCCGCCGTCATGGCGTTTGGGTGCATTCTCGACGGTCCCGACTCGGCCACGCTCTCGCCCCTTGTCACCCAGGCTCTCAGCGCCCTTATTGGCATGCTGCAGAGCGACCCCGATGTCCACGTCCGCGATTCAGTTGCGTGGACCTTGTCCAAGATCACCGAGCTCATGCTCGACGTTGTGGACCCCACCATGCACCTGCAAAACCTCGTTACAGCCCTCGTGCTGGGTCTCACCAACTCGGCCTCGTCGCCCCGCATCATCAACTCGTGCTGCTCGGCTCTCAACAACCTTGTTTCGCAGCTCCTCCCAACCGACCTGCTCGGCGACGACCCGGCCACTTCCCCCATGTCGGGCTACTACGAGGGCATCTTCAAGGCGCTCATGCCCATTTCCGAAAAGTCGACCAACGAGTCCAACTCGCGCTCGGCCGCCTACCAGACCATTTCGACGTTTATCACCTGCTCCGCTGTCGACACGCTTCCCATCGTCGAGCAGGTCGCTGCGGCCATGCTTGCTCGTCAGGAGGCCCTTATTGGCATGCAGAACCAGCTCGTCGGCATGGACGACCGCAACAACTGGAACGACATGCAGATTAACATTTGCGTTGTCCTCCAGTCGTTTATCCACAAGTCGCCCGCGCTCGTTGCTCCTTATGCGGACCGCATCATGACCAACCTCCTGACGGTCATCCAGAGCTCGGCCAAGCACGGCGGTGTCCTCGAGGACGCCTTGGCAACTGTTGGTGCTCTTGCTGGTGCCCTCGAGGGTGGCTTCCTCAAGTACGCCGAGGCATTCTCGCCCTTCCTCTTCCAGGCCTTGGGCGCGTTTGAGGACCACCAGGTCGTCCAGGCTGCCGTCTACTGCGTGTCGGACATTTCGCGTGCGATCGGCGAGGCGCTTGTCCCCTTCGGCGAGCGCATCATGGTTGCCCTCATCGAGATTCTCCGCTCGCCCGCTATCCACCGCACGGTCAAGCCGACCGCCATTACGGCTATCGGTGAGGTTGCTCTCGCTCTCGGCGGCGCCTTTGTCCCCTACCTCGAGACCACCATGAACATTCTCAGCCAGGCTGGCTCGACCGCCGCGTCGTCTACCGACCTCGCCCTCAACGAGTTTGTCTGGATGATGCGCGAGGCCATTGTCGACGCGTTCATTGGCATCATGAACGGCCTCAAGGCTGCTGACCGTAAGTCGTGAAAATGTCTGCACAAATAGAGTCATTGACATATTAGCCACACCCTTCCTCCAGTACGTTCCTGGCATTATGGGCTTCCTCCGCACCTGCCTCCAGGATGCTGAGCGGACCGAGGAGTTTGTCACGGCCTCGCTTGGTCTCATTGGTGACTTTGGCGACACGTACAAGCAGGCTGTCAAGGGCCCTCTCCTCGAGGAGTGGGTGCAGCAGGCCATTGTCGTCGGACGCCAGCGTGGTGCCAGCAAGATGTCGCGCACAAATGCGGCATACGCTCAGAAGGCCATCAAGGAGCTCTCCAAGTAGGAGACGTGACTCGACGACAAGCCACCACGACTCTACAGGTGGCCGCTCGCCACGGCCACGACGATACCCCGATACCCCGACCTCTACTTCTTTTGCATCGGCCACGACGTTTCTTGAAAGACATCACCACCACCACTACCCCACCATCCACCATCCCAAACCGCTCGCCCCCCGCATCAAGCATTTCACGGCCGCGCTCTGTTGTCCAAGGACTTTATCGCCGCCCCCATCACAGCCCCACAGCATCAAGTGCCCGTATTCAGCATTGCAACGTGACAACGTGACCCGCGACCGAGGTCGCACCCTGTACTGGCGGCGGGGACCGTTTCCCCGCCAACGCCAATGAGAGAGATAGAGAAGAGAGGAATAGTTTATCTCGGCATGTTAGTCTGTCTTCTGGAGTTTATGTGGGTCGCCACCGTGATTGTGACGCAGGCTGCAGGCGGAGTGCATCTGGCCCGCCACCGTGATTGTGGCGCAAGGTCGCAGCCTGTGTGCTGTGTGTTGCAGGCGTTGCTGCATTGCTGACTATATCCGACGACTGACGGACATGCTTCGTGGTGTGCCAGCCAGTTTCTCAACACACCCACACCATTCACACCATCTTCACACCATCTTCACACAATCTTCACACCAATACAACAACCACACCATTCACATCTCACAACAACCACATCCTCTTCACACCTCACAACCACACCTTCACAGCTCACCACTACAATGAAGCGCAAGTCAGACCCCTCGTCCTCCGACTCGTCCTAGGACTCGCACGCCGTCTCCCCTCCTCAGGCGGGACACAAGCGCACCAAAGTCAAGTCCGAGCACTCGCCCGAACCCTCTCATGGTACCTCCCACGTCCATGCCCAGGGCAACGTCCACGACGACGACAACGACGACCACAAGCCCCAGGCCCCGAAACAACGCGCCGCGCGCATCAGCCCCGCCGCCAAGGGCACCATCGCAGCGGCCATCGTCACCCTCGGCGTCGAGGCGGTGCTGAACCAAAAGGTCGACCTGCTCGCTGCTGAGGTGAGTGGAAGAAGCGGTGCTGGGGAACGCTGGGGCGTTGGGATGGTGGGGCGGCATGTTGTGGGGCGTTGGCATGGTGGTCCGTCATGTTATGGGGCGTCATGTTGGGGGTGTATTGGGGGTCGGGTGAAGGCGTGAAAGTGTGTGGGGCGGTATGCGATGATGCTCTGGGGACAGGGCGGATAGTAGAATGTCGTGCTGACGCTGTGGTTGTCGCGCACCGTCTGGCCTGTGTCTGAACGCCTCTTCCTTCTCCTCGTCCTCGTCCTCCTCCTTCCCCTTCCTCCCCCTCCTCCGCCTTCTCCTTCTCCTTCCCCTCCTCCTCCCTCTCCTCCGCCTTCTCCCCCTCCTCCCCCTCCTCCCCCTCCCCCTCCGCTGACCATATTCGCTACGCCCTTATGACTCCACCCAACCTCCTTACCGTGGCGTTTTCTTCCCGGTGCAACCCTTCCCATTCCTATTTGCGGGTATGTCCAGACGGGCCTGTCCGAGCGGCAGATCCGAAGCCAGCTCGAGCCGAACCGTAACAATATCCGGCGGACGTTGCTCGAGTTTGCGCGGGAGGTTGGGAGGGGTTAGGTGTCAGTCGGGGGTTGGAGAGGGGCCGGTGGGGCGGGCGTTGGAGAGAGGCCGGTGGGGGAGGGCAGTTTGGGTAGAGGCGAGAGCGGAGGAGAGGTGGGGATGGTGGACCAAATTGTGCAAGCACGATGGTGGTCGGAGTTTGCACGAGGCAACACGAGTAGACCAGAACGGGCGACGACGAGACAATATCAGCACCGAGGCGAACACGACCACGCGCGCGGGATTCGAGACATAACCGACCCCGCTCGCGATACGATCTGACCATGTCGATACGATCGATTCAACGATACGACTACCGACGCCCATTGACGGCACGAACCACGACACCGCACAACTCGCGTGCAGACACAGCGGATCTGCAAACAGCTCACCTCCGCGAACACCTGCGAAAAACAGTGCAACCACACAACCACCACGAAACAGTGCAACCACACAACCACCACGAAACAGACAACCACACAACCACTGCCCACGTAGATAATGCACATGACATGCCAAATGACTATACTGCTCGTGCTCGTGCCCTTGCGGCCAGCTCCCTCCTCGTCTAGTCTACTTGTCCTCGTCGCTGTCGTGGCCGTCCATGAGCGAGCCGGCGGCCTTGCGCTGGCGCCTCCGCTTGACGTCCCACTACGGGTGTTAGATCGGTGCGCGGGGGGAATGTGATGCGAGTTCTGCGTGGGCGTCGAGGCAGGTTCGGGGCGGAGGGGGGGGGGGGTAGGGGTGGAAGGGTTAGGGGGACGGAGGAGGAGGTTGGTACACCATCACAGTATACGAACCGAGCCAAACCCCATGAAGCCCGCGGCATGATAGGCGGGCAGGTGCTGTGGAAGCCAAAACGCCAAGCTGACACAAAGACAGGCTCCAGTCTGCCGTCCCAATCAATGGCATGCCCGAATATTCCGTCTCAGGTAGCCCCAGACAACCAAGACCTCAACCCAAGTCCAACTCTAGCCCAGACATCCTCATCCCCACCCTTCCAACCCCTCCCAACCAACCCTCTTCCAACCTTCTTCCAAACCTCTTCCAACCCCCCCCCCCCCCTCCCCCCAGCCTGCCCGACCCCAACACACACACCCCACACCCACTCACATTGTGCACACGCGCAAAGTTGACCTCCATGACAGTGACCTGCTCGCGGATCCACTCGAGGTCCTCGACGGCCTCGGTGAGGCTCTTCTTCGCGCCCGCGAGCTTGGACGCGAGGAGCTCGGACGCCTCGTCGAGGGGGTAGAGGAGCATTGTGTTGGCCTGGGTGTGAGCGTTGTTTGGAGCGCGGGTTGGGCAAGTGGGGCAGTTTCGGTGGGTACATGCAGTGGTTTGGACGGGTGAACGGCTTGGACTGGTGTAGTTCTGGTGGAAGTCGGTCCATCGCAAGTAGGACGGACCCAGGACCACCCATGCGTCTGAACCGCGTTCATGACTGCGCGCATCGCTTCAAGACAACCGCCGACGCGTTCAGGCTACCCCAGCGCAGTTGACAACAAGCCCACGCCCCGAGCATCCAAGACGGAGCCACCGCCCACATCGCTTCAAGACCACGGCCGCCGCGCTCAGTACTCCAGCCCGTCGACAACCCAGGTGTTCCCGACGCCCGCTCCCTCTCCCATCCCTTCCCTCGCATACCGCCCACCCGCGACTTAACTCACCCCAAGCCACAGCCCCACCTGGCCCGTCTCGCTAATCTGCGCCTCGGCGTACAACGTGTCATTGAGCTCAAACAGCGACGTGAGCGGGGCATTCTTCTGCGCCTCGTCCTCGTCCCCGTCGAGCATCGCGTCGATATCATCGTCGTCGTCATCCTCGGCTTCGGCTTCCGGCTCGGGCTCACCCAGCGCCTGCCGCCGCCGCCCAGCCAAAAAGTTGACGACGCCCAGCGTCTGCTCAATGTCGGGGATCTTGGCGAGGAGCGCCTTGCGGCGTTGCTGGAGGTTGAGTTCCATGTAGCGGTACTTTCTGAACGTTAGCTGTGCGCAATATGCGGGTCGTGCGGGGAGAGGCGGGGTTGGGAGAGGTCACCAGGTGTGCTGCTGTGCCGCGGTGTCGTGGTGCAGTAGTGCCGGAGACGCGGGCGGCGCTGGCAATCTCGAAAAGCACCATGTTCGCCGCGTCGCGTTCGCCCATTACGCCAGCGGCCACGGGCCCAAGCGCTAGCGATACCGCGGAGACGCCGCATTTCCCCCGTCGACCCACTCCATGACGCAGCTGGGCGAGCGGCACGCGTACAGCAATGTGCGCTGCGGCCGCGCAGCACAGCCCCGTCCCATCGTACACCCAACACCTCTGGCATCGGTCACCGCCCCTCTTCTCCAACATTCCCCATACATCTCCCAGGCCAGACACCCACGCGCTCGTCTCCTGGAACTTCTTGATCACGCTGTCCACATCCGCGTCCTTGCCTCCGACATACTCGTCGACGTCGGCCTGTGTGTGTCAGCTGCGCGCTGGGGTGGTTGTGGCCAAAGCGACAGGATACAGCACGTCGCCGGCGGTCCCGAGGACGTGAGACATGATAGTCTACGTCTTCGCCGACGGGACTCCCACTGTGGACTTGAACAGGACGCGCGCTATCCTGGACCACTGCCCAACGCTCGAGCCCGAGCTCGAGCTCGCTTGCAATACGCCATGGGGGCCGTAGTGTGCTCCGCTGCGCGCAGAAACACCCGGCGTTCAAACAAACTCACGACAAACGGCGCGCGCGGAATACCACGCGGGTTGAGCTCCATCTCGGCCTTGGGTTTGGACGAGGACGCCATGGTTGTGCTGGTCGAGTGGTGGACTGGTCGATGGGTGCTGAGATGGACCAATTTCATGAATCATGGTGTCGGGGGACCGACGTGCAACGGGTCAGTGACGAAGGGGTGGTTACGTAATGCAACTCAACAGTGTGGCACTTTCCGTCCATGGCCAGCTGGCTTGAGCAGATGTATATGCGGGTACCTGCTTGGTATCTTGTGCAGGACGGGGTTTCGGGGCACATGCATCCTGAGGACGATTTGCACACAGAACTAGTCTGTATGTATGAAGAGAGGAGCATGACAACATACACTCGAGCCTTTCCCATGGTGTGATGTTCTGTCCGCCACAGGAACCCGTGGCGGAACCGGCTCCTCATCGCGTGTCTCAGATATCGACAATCGCTATGGCTTAGTGGGAAAGCGCCAGGCTCATACCAAGAGTGTTGAACATTGGACGAGACTGAACCTGGAGATCGCAGGATCGAAACCTGCTGGCGATAATTGAAGAATTCCTTTTTGTGGCATGTCCCGGTTGTCGTTGGCATTGTGTAGGAGGATGACTCGCCAAGGGTAGGTCGGCCGTCTGTTGGCAGGATTGGTCTTGCAGGAATCATTCGAACGCCAACGTGAGGGTGTTATAACAATCCCCGGTACGTTGGGGGAGCCTGTATGTCGGCCTGGTCGCTTCAACATGTGAGGAAAGGAATATCGAAATATAGACAATCAACATATCGAACTGTGAAGGGGGTCGCCTTGCCAGGGGTACAAAGTTACGTCAGTAGAGGGGAATGCGCAGTTAATTGCAAGCACAACCCCGCATGGGTCTGTATCCACCTGCGTCTGTGCCCCCCCCCCCCCCTGCGTATGTAGGATGCCAGTGCATAGGCTCTAGCATGGGTTAATTCGCTCTCCGCCACGGGCGGAGGGTGGTGGATGTGGTGAATATACAGTGCCAGTGTGCACTTCACAAAAAACCACCTGCAACGTCGCCAAAGCACATGCTTGAAGCGGCGCTTCTCAGTATCCCCAACGGCCGTTGCATGGACACATATATCCCACAAGCGATTATCTTAGCACCAACCAACAGACAAAACATGAACCAGCCGTAACTAGCATCTACACACTGCCTATAGTCCACCACCACGCAGCCCCACATTCTCCCTTGGACGCCGCCTCCTCGTCGATGTCTCGCCAGAACTAACAATAGTCAACAGCCACAAACCCAATATCCACGGCCGGGCTTTGTCGGTACTCACACCAAACACGCCCCGTTTCGCGCGTACACCGCCGACCTGGACGCCCTGAAATGCCATACATTTGTCCGAGCCCGCCGGGTCCGAGGCCGTGGGGAGGACGACCATTGTCCAGCGCGGCTGGGGTGGTTCGTCTTCGGCCTCGGGCGTGAGGCGCACGACGCCCCCCACAAAAGCCTGTGGGTAGGGGTCGATAAAGTCCTGCGCGTGGCCTGGAGTTGTGTGCCCGTGAAACCACACGGGGGCGCGGGCGGAAGAAGTGGGCAGCTTGGTGTCGAGGAGTGCTTTGAGCTCGGCCCCGCCGAGCTTTGGCTTCAGGCCACGCGTGGACGCCGTACTGTACTCTCCATAGGTCGCCTCCATCTCGTCCCAGGTCTGCACGGGGTACAGGTCAAAGGGGCCGACTGGGCCGGTTCCCTGGTATTGGCCCAGTCCCTCAGCGCCGGCCCCATACCACTGCCCATGGACGCCCGCCCAGTCAAAGGAAATATCGGCTTGCGCCGCGGAGAGTAGACCTGTCCCGCACACCGTGTCCAGGTTCATGGGTACATCCGTCGCCAGCGCTTCAAGGTCCTCGTACGTTTGACAGAAGCGTGTATTAAGCACTTGGTGTTAGCGACGCAGCGTCGTCAATAGCGACCGACACCTGCACCGAGACCGTCATGTAGACGATCTGCTCACCCATGGTACAGACGGCCATATCCATCGCGTTCCACCACACCGTCCCGTCATGAGACAGCGGTGCCCACTCGTTCTCAGATTTAACCACTCGACCCTTTGAAGGACTGCAGAGCGCCCTGGTATGGAAAGACGTGTACATGTCCAGGCCGTCATACTCTCCGTCCCAGTCGACAACGAGCGAGTGCAATCGACACAGTGCAGAGATTCTTGGCCTCTCGGAGAGGAAAGGGTCGGGGCCCCTATAATACACATCGCGGCAGACGGTGGCAAGTTTGACCAAGAGGACGGCGTTGCGGGAGGTTGTCAAAAGAGATGCTTGGGACACGCCACCTGAATTGTCCACATGATCCGGCAGGTCGTCGTACAGCCTCAGCGCGGTGAGTTCTATTTTGTAGATTTCTTCCACCTGCAAAGTCAGTCGCGCCGGCGTACCCAACAGTCCGTCTCACATCGGCCACCTGGCCAGTATACGGGAGCCAGCCCCTCGAACCTGCCCCATGGAGGCTGTTGCCGGGCGTCACCGCCCAGCTGTAAAGGGGGAACACTTACGGTATGCGGACCATCCAATGACCGCACTGCATTATCACGCTCGATCACACGCGTACGCCAGTCCACGCCCGATCTCGGCGCGGGGAACGCCCGCGCGCGCCGCGGGTCGTCGTACAGCGCCATATGGACCGTCTTCCAGACATGCTGGTCTTCTCCCTATAGCCCAGTGTCAGCAGAAGAGTCGGCATGGCGCCAACGCCAGCGTTGGGCGACGCACGTAGACTGCAGCGTGGAGTTGCTTGCATGTGTGCCCGACGGCAGCGAGGGTGCGGACATCGTCGAGGGCAGCGTTCACGAGGACATGGACGAGGAGCTAGGGTTAGATATGTCGTAGTGAGAGCATACCTCTGACGGTAGGTCGAGGAGGGTGGGCATGAGGATGGGGAGGTTGCAACAAGGCAACGAAGGAGTAGTAGTGTGATCATGGAACCGCGGCCCGTGTCCTGCCCCACATCTGACGTCTGACGCGTCTCAACGCCACAACCACGTGTCGCCGTGCCTGTAATTCCACCCCCCTCAGCCAAAAGTCCATCCATAACGATGACGCCAGTGTCCCAACAACTTATTACTCTCTCCAAACCTCACTTTCCAACCCTCCAGCCCAGCACAATGTTCGACCCCCTCTCGCCCCTCGCCGCGCCCCCGCCGCGCTACCTGCTCGAATCCGACTCGTCCGACGAGGAGGGCCAGGGCGCCTACCCCTCCTCGCAGCGGCCATCCCGGCCTTTGCAAACGCCGCGCGTCTCTATTCGCCGTCTGGGAGACACGAGCGCGAGCTCGGGGGCTGTTTCCGCCGCGGTGGTCGGGATTGGGCAGGCGGGGCGTTACCTCCAGCGCGCGGCTGGTGCGCGGGCGGCGGCGCTCGAGGTCGAGGTCAACGGGCAGCGCGTGGGGACCGGGTTCGATCTCGAGGGCGGGCTGCTGGTTGTTCTGGCTGAGGTCGATACGGGGGCGGCGTTTGGCGTCGCGGAGGCGTTGGTGCAGAGTGTTGAGGCGGAGAAGTGGTGAGTTTGGGCGTTGAGGAGTCTCTTGTTGCCTGCACGGGCGTCAACCGGTGCAAGTAGCTCGACGTCACTGCAGCCCAAGCCTACATGCGTGTCGCCCCCAAGCGTATCGCCTACACCTCCACGGACGCTCACTGACGGACAGGACTCTGGTGTCATCCTACGTGCCCAGCATGTACATCCCCGCGCCTGGCGAGCACGTCTCTGCCGAACCCCCCGTGCGCGGACTGTCGCGCTCGCCTACACCCGCCGGCGTCAAGCCGTACGACGCGCCAAACTACGTCACGGGTCTCGCTGGCGCGTTCCTCTCTCTGGTACGTTGTCATTCACGCCTCCATTCTCTCGTCTAGCACTCTCTGTCTAGGGCTCGCTGCACAACCCCCCCCTCCCCAACCTCGAAAGTATTCCTGACAACCCGCAGGCCACACACCCAGCTTTCTCACTCTCCGACGCTGACCTCGTTCTCCTCCCACTCCCCCTGTCGGCACTCCCGCCAGCATCCCTCGCAACGGCACTCCAAACCCTCCCAGCACCATTGGCGGCTCGGCTCGCGCGTCCCGCACACTGGCGCGAGATGGACGACGAGCCCTTCTCGGCGCCAGGGATGGGCAAGCAGGCAAAGGCCGCAAATGTCGCGCAGAGGGACGCCCCCGAGCTCGCAGGAATGTACATGTAGTGAACGCTGCTGTTCGTCGCGTCGTATTGTGCGGACGTCCGTGTGAGCGGAATCGGTGAAGCACATGAAGCGCCGTAGTGCGCGCAGGAGTCGACGTCGGGTTGGTCAATAGCTTGGCAGCAATGGGATAGGCGGAAGAATGGAATGTACAACATGTCATTGCGGTCTAAGTCGTCTGCTCTCGCTGCTCCATCTAAAGGTCCTCCACCACGTCGCGGGCGCGGAAGACGCCGCCGCGCGACTCGATGGCCTCGATGACATCCATCGGTGGGCGGCCAGTCACGCGCACCGCATACAGCCCGCTCTGCTTCTTGTCTGTCGCGTTAGTCAACAATGGGCAAATTCTAACGCACCGAGACGCTGCCAGCGCGCGACCCAGCTCTCCTCGGGGTCCATGAGGGCGATCATACCGTCGAAGAGCGTGCTGGTGCACTCGGCGACGCGCTCAGCGGATCCCTGCATCTGAAGAGTGTTAGTGGGTGACAAGGAGACAGAAGCACCCACCTGGACGACCTCTTCGCAGTTTGGGCACCCGTGGGAGACGAATTCCTTCAAGGACTGGAGGATCGAGCAGACGAGACACGCCCGCAGCTGGGGTCCCTTGGGCGGCATGGTGGTTTGTGAGGAAAGAGTGAATGCAAGATGCGAGATGGGTTGATAGGCGATATTGTTGAGCAAGGGTTGAATACGGATGTAATGAAAGGGAGAAGGTTAGGCGTGGGAATAGGCGTGAAATTATGTATTTCAAGCTGTCTAACACGTGCCTATCTTTTGCCACCCAACATGTTGAATAATGTCCGCCGTCACAACTCGTCACTCCATCATACCTCCCACCTTATACTCTACCGGCCTAACCCTCCTCGACAAGTGCCCACCATGGCGGACATGTCGATCAACCAGGACTCGCTCACGCTCGAGGAGACCAACAAGGTGCGCGTAAGCCTCGGTCTCAAGCCGATTGGCGGCACGACGGACGGCGAGCCCGAGCCGCCGAGCAAGGAGGAGATTGCGGAGGCCAACTTTGCCGCACGGCGCGAGGAGGAGCGGCGTGCCAAGGCCGAGCGCGAGACGCGGGAACGCATTGAAAAGTGGGTACAGATGGTTGGCCGGGTGTGTCGACGGTGTGAGCTGACTCACCTCAGGGCCAAGAACCAGCGCGCGCTGCACTCCAAGCTCAAGGGGTCGACACTGGCGGATGCGGCGCCCAACGACGACGCGCTCTCCGCCAAGAGCTGGATCAAGACGCAGAAGAAGCGCGCGGCCAAGCGCGAGGCCGAGCTCGCCGCGCGCCGGCAGCGCGAGATGGACGAGGCCGACAATGCGGCCACGTACGACGAGCGCGACCTCCTCGGCCTCAAGGTTGCACATGGCGCCGACGACTTTGCGGAAGGCGAAGACGTCGTCCTCACCCTCCGTGACTCGCGCGTCCTCGACGGCGATGAGGACGAGCTGCAAAACGTAAACTTGGCAGACTACGAGGCCGACAAGGAGGTCAAGGAACGGAAACGCAAAGCCCGCCAGGCCTACACCGGCTACGACGACGACGAGTTTGGTGACGAGTCCCGCGTCGGGAGCAGGCCTGAGGTGTTGGCCAAATACGACGAGGAGTTTTCAGGCGGGAAAAAAGTCCGCACAGAGGGATTCCGCCTCGGTGCACCCGTCGAGAAGAAGGCGAAAGTCGTCGAGGACGTTGAGATGCTCGGCTCCGAGCCGGCGACCCGCATCAAGCTCAACCTCGAGTTTACGAGTGAGTCGGCTTGTGGAACTTCCCTTGGTAGCGTTTGGATGGGTGGTTTCTGTCCTCGTTCGACTCTAGGACATTTCGCTGTCCGCCTTGGTGCTGGCGCCAGACGTGCCGTACGCCAACGTCCCGCGTGCTCTCCTGCCCACCCCGCAAGCATTGCATTGCTGACTCTTACAGAGGACTTCGAAGTGTCCGACTACATGAAGGAAGGTGACCCCGGATTCAAAAAGCCAAAGAAGAGGCGCGCAAAGAAGTCGACACGCAGGGCCGAAGTCGAGGACGACGGGATGGACGTCGACCCCGCGCCAACATTTGCAAGGCGTGTGGTGGGAGAAGGACCTGAAAACCTCGTCGACGACGACGACCTCCAGGCTGCACTGGCTCGTACACGGCGTGAAAACGCAAAGAAAAAGCCACGGGTCAAGCCAGAGGACATTGCAGCAAGAAGTGAGTGGCCCCGGGTTCAGTGCCGCGCTGTTGCTGACAGAGCAGTCGCAAAACAGCGCGAAGAAGAGGTCAAGGAGGAAGAAGATGATGCTGGGGACGACGGCCGCATCACGTTTGACGAGACATCCGAGTTTGTGCGCAACGTCACGACCGAGTCACGTGCGGCACCAGTCAAGACGGAGCGACGATCTCGCACACCTGCATCGCCCGCACCAGGACCGAGCACGAACGGCGGCGAGGACGCGCCCGTGGTTGTCAAGGTCGAGCGCGTCGACGTGGACGGTGGAGATGAATCTGAGGACGAGGACGAAGACGATGCGTTGGCCGAAATGGCTGCTCGCGAAGGTTTGTCGCTCGCCGAGTACCGTGCGCGGATCGATTCACAGATGGCCGAGTTGTCCGAGATGGCGGCGGATGAGGTCAAGCGTGAAGCCTCACCCGAGCCGCTGGTATCCCAGGGTCTCGCGGGAACTTTGAAGATGCTGGAGAAGCAGGGCGCGGTCAAGAAGCGCACGGCTGCAGACGACGACCGCGACAGGCACCAGAAGCAGCACGACCTGTGGCTTGCCGACCACCGGCGCCGAGCGGCCGAGCGCGAGCTGGAGCGCATCGCCGCACGTGGTGGGAACAAGGACCAGGCCCAGCGCGAGTACGAAAACCGCATCCGGGAGCAGCAAGAGGCGCGCGACGCGCTCGAGCTGTTCAAAAACTACAAGCCCGACATCAAGCTCGAGTACCATGACGAGTTTGGCCGCCAGATGACGCCAAAGGAGGCGTGGAAGAGCCTCAGTCACAAGTTCCACGGCAAGACGTCGGGCCGCATGAAGACGGAGAAACGCCTGCGCAAAATCGACGAGGAGCGCAAGGCCGCCGCCATGGCCGCGAGCGATACGCCCACTGGTATGGCGGACGCGTTTGCACGCCGACAGGTCAAGACGGGTGAGGCACACATGGTCCTCTCGGCCGGCAACAAGGGGAGTGTCCAAATGGATGCAAAGCCCCGTCGTCGGTAGGGAATGTGAGCGGCGTGAGCGAGCGTGGCTGGCACATGGGGTTGGGTGCGGTTTCGCAATTGCAGACGTTCTCTCCCGAAACTACATTCTACCTGGAACTTTGCAGCCTCTGGGTTGCATGAGCACCCTACTCTATATCTGGTGAGGTGGAAGTGGTTGAGTCAGTGGGAAGGACGCTGCAGACGACGAATGTACCTACAGAGAGGACATGTACGTCTACCATGAAGTTAGTTTCTGCGCTTAGCGAACACTTGATGCTCGATCACATTTATCGTACCGTGTTGGGAATGCTTAGCCGCTGATCCATGCAACGCGTGGGGAAGACGTACGTATGTGCGTTCATGTCGTGGATCGAACGCGTCGACCAGTTGGCTTCCGGTTCAGAGGTTAAATGGAAGTGGGTATTACGTACATGTCTCACGTGCACTCGACAAAGAGGTCCGTGCGCAGGGTCCTCTTACAGGGCCTTAGGGCCTTTGGGGGCAACCGAGACCCTGACATGCCTGACACTAGAATCTTGGACACGCGGCCCGCGCATCCTGCTAGTGGACCGGGGCGGGTGCCTTTGGCCGCTGCAGGACTGGCTTTTGGTGGTGGGCAGTCCTGGACGAGTGCCAGCCGGCTGCCCGTACGGTATTGCTTGCCAGTTATGTTAGGTAACTCGTTAGGTCATGCTTTGGATGTCGGCCCGGGTGCCGTCCCTCTGGGTGCGGCAGACGGCTCCACTTGGCCTGGGCATGGAGCATGGAGCATGGCCGAGGCCAGGCGAGGGGAGCATGGCGGCAGGCGGGCCTGGACGTTGAGATCCCCGGTGGGTGGTGTGGTGCCCATTTGAGGCGCGTACCGGGTGTGGATCTGAGCCTCGGGTGGCGTTGCACGGGGTGTGGGTGTGTGTGTGAATCTAGGTGTGGACAGGGCAAACAAGGGTCGTCGTTTCAGAACTTGCACCCAAAAAATGAAGCCTTTGCTTTGCGCTCGCTCGCTTTGGGTGTGACACGAGCAAAATCCAGGCAAATGAACCAAGGGTAAGAGGGAAGGTCGGGGTTGTCGAGCTCGAGCCTCGAACTAGTCTTGGACTTGCCTGCCTTGGTAGCTTGGTAGCTGCTAGCTGCTCCCATCCTCCCTGCTGGCTGCTGCTTGTTGGCTGCGTTGTCTGCGGTGCTGTTTGCCCTGCTGGATGCTATCCTGAGCCTCTTGTTCGACGTCCCTCAACCCGCGACCAACCTTGTCCCCCACGCAGCCCGCCCTTGCTCCCCGTAACGCGTGTCGCTTTCAACCATATCTTGGTTTATCCTCTTCTCCTACCTCCCTTCTCATTTGCTTGACTCCTTTCATTACCCTCGCCTGTCCCTCTCCTTTGCCTTGCTCGGCGACGCGGCTTGCACCCTTTTGGCTCACCTCGAACCTCTCCCCCTTGCTCAAACCCACCTTGCCTCTTTCCTACCCCCATCGCCCTTTCCCCTGTCGCGCCAAAAGCCACGACGCGACACGGCCACCCACACAACGTTCCTCCCCCCCTCCCCACGCCCAGAACGCCCAACCCCGCACACAGGAGCGCGCGGAGGCGACAGGAACGTGGACAAGCTTTTGGGCCGATTCCAAGGACAAGACACGTCGCTTTCCACGGTGACTTCACTGCGCGCGCAGTGCGGGCACGTTTGCACTGCCCAAACGCCTCGCGCCATCCATCCATCGCGCCACAGCCACGCGACGAAACGGGGAACACTGCGCACACGGCGGGCACCGGAACTGGACCACCGACGCCCTCGGCACGCGGCACGCGGCACGCGGCACAACGACACGACACGCACGACACCTCTGCTCTGCTCTGCTCGACAAGCACAGCACGAAACCTCACTCTCTACTCTCTGTGTGTGCCCCTTTCCCCCTCCTTTGCCCTCTGCCGCTCGTTGTTGGCCATTCCTAGTGGAAACAAGCCGCCCCTTTGCTGGCTCGCTCTGCCCACAACCTCAAAGACTTGCAAGCACTCACGACGACGACACGCGACCCAACCTAGACTTGGACCCGGAAAACCCGACCGTTGGGTACCTGCGCCGCGCCCTTGCTTGCTTGCCTGCTTGTACAGCCGGAGCGCCTCTGTGACCTGTTACCCCTTGACACCGAGCACAACCCTCGAACGGCACGCACACTCGCTCCAGCATCTCCTCCTACAGCCAATAACTCGTACCACACCCTTTCATAATCGACACGAACAACACACACACACACACACACACCCCTACACACATACCACCACGACCCGACACCGTCTCCCACGTCGCCCGCGACCTCCTTTACGCGTCGTCGTCGGCATCCCGGACGTTCATCACGCGTCGCAGCCCCCCCAACCTCCCAACTGTGCGACAGGGGCAGCGCCTGCCGCAACGCACCACGTTGACCCATTTGCGGGGGGCCTAAGCGCGTCAAGCGCGAACCGTGGACGTATACCCCACCCGACCTTTGTTTCTCTCCCTCTTCAACACTCACCTGTCCGCCGTCGCGCGTTTTACCTCTGGACACTGGTGCGCTGCGCGCGCGCTGCATCGTCCTCGAACATCCCCCCTCCTCGCGTAATCTCCCTTCCTCCCTCGTCATCTTGTGTCTTGAACAGCCACGATGACAGCCGTCGACTCTGGTCTTCCCTCGTCACTTCCGGGCGACGTTCCACGACCAGCCGCCCACCGCCAGATGTCACACAACGGCAGCATCAGCACACCGTCTCGTGACGACGCAATGTCCACGTTATCATCGGCCCCAGAGCCCGACGCACGCTGCGGCGGATGCCAAAAGATCATTGACCAGGACAACGGCGGCATCGTCGTCGCGTTTGGGTGCGTATACAAGCAACCGAGCACGGGCATGGCTCGAGCGCACCCATGCCAGCAGCCATGCCATGCCGTGCCATGCCATACCAAGCTTTGCTTTAGCTGACACCGCTCGCAGCCAGTCGCTCTGGCACGTAGACTGCTTCCGCTGTGCAAAGTGCAACGAGAAGGTCTCGGCAGACACCAACCTGCTCCTCCTTTCTGATGGCAGCCCTGTCTGTGGAAACTGCTCGTACCAGGTGAGATGGGCGCCCACGACCGACATCTCAGAATGCGGGTGCTAACTTGTTGCCCCAGTGCTTTGTCTGCAAGAAGCCCATCACCGAGGAGGCCATTATGACTGGCGACGAGTCGTACCACGCGCACTGTTTTACGTGTCGTACCTGCAAGCGCCGTATCGAGGAGCTTGTCTTTGCAAAGACGACACAAGGCATCTACTGCATGGTGAGCTTGCGAGCCCTCTAACTCCTGGTTCCCCCTTTGGTTGCTGACGCGCAGTCTTGCCACAACGAACGTGTCGCGAGAAGCCGACGTCATGCTGAGGCCAAGCGACAACGGGCAGCGCGCAAAGAACGCGAAGCTCGCGAGCGCGAAGAGGCTGACCGCTTGCGCCTGGAGGGTGGTGGTACTCCCAGCGACTTGCACCCACGCAGCCACAGTACCACTCCGTCGACAGCGTCCCTCAGTGTCTTATCCAAGACAATCAGTGGGACCTCTGGCACAACTTACCCCACGTCGTCTGTCAATGTTACCTCGCCTCGCAGCCTTGCGTCGTCGTACGCCGAGACGCAGCGCGACCTCGGTATTGAGCGTGGTGGCTCACCCAGCCCGTCTCCCATGCGCAACACCTCGCGCGCAACGTCGCCGACTAGCCAACGCAAGCCCAGCGCACCAACATCGCCCCTGATCGATCCCCCGGTCATGCAGCGCGGGCAGTCGGTTCAGTCAAACCCGGATGTGCGCCCTGATACGCGCCCTCCGCTTGTGACCATGCCATCTACCCTTAGCGCCAGCGCAACTCTGAGCCCGCACCACAACATGCAGACATCACCATCAGCACCAAACTTGGGAGGTGGTGTGGGGTCGCCGACGCGCTCCGTCACCCCGACCACCCCGAACCTTGGCCTTGGTGTTGGTCCGGTTGGTGCTGGCGGTGGTAGCGGTGGCGGTAGTGGTCTTGGTGTTCCGACTGGAAGGGCGGAAAAGCGCCGATCGATCAACCCTGGTATGGTGTTCAACATGGACGCGCAGAACGCCACATTTGCCAGCGAGCCACGGGCGCCTTCGCCCCTCCGCTCGTCGTTCAACGAGCAGCAGGGCATGCCACGGTCACCAGGACACATGACCGTTCCCATGCCTTTGCTTTCGGGCGGGCTGGACTCCCGCAGGGGGTCAGCCCAGTCTGGCGACTCTCCCAGTGACTATCGTTTACCCTCTCCTCCTCCGCCATACTCGACATCGCCTACCAGGGGCCAGGAGGAAACCCAGATGCGTACCCCAGCCTTACCAGAGAAGACACCGTCCGCCACATCACGAACAGGATCAGGACCGCAGCCGGCCGCACAGTCGTCCGCCCAAGGTGCTGCGCAGGCTTCGATGAGTTCGACACCTATAATGTCGTCGCCTATCACCCGTTCACCGGCCCCCACCTCTCCACCACTGCCTTCTGCTGTTGAGGAGCCCGTTCCTGAACCTGTGGCCGCAGAGGTGGTAGTTGTGAGCAAGGGCGATGAGGACGACAGCCGCAGCAGGAATGTGCCAGCCGCAAAGGTACCAGATGTGCCATCAGATGGCGAGGTAGACGAGACGCCTAAGCAGACGCCCACCCCTCATGCGGAACGGATCGGCGCGTCGTCACCACCAAAGGGCGAGAACAAGGACGAGCAGGCACCTGGCGACGCGAGTGTGGACGCGGACGGCAAGCCACGTATTACGACGCCTGGCCTGTTGCCGACAATGTCGTTCTCGCTTTCCGACCCCGACTTTGCTGTTCTTCTCAAGGAAATGGAGAAGTCTGGCAAGACACCCACAGAAGAGACGCCGAGCCGCAAGGGTACAGTCCCCCGAGTTCGTACCGAATCAGACTCGAGCAGACCCAGTTCCCCGAGGGTACCTGAAGACGGCTCGTCGACACCTGTCAGGAGCCCGCCGAAGACTACGCTCACAAACGGCGACGACGGTTCTGCCTCGCCGTCTCGGTCCTTCTTGTCCCCCACGGACAAGCCGTTCCCCAACATGCGGCGACGCGGGTCGCTCGAGTCGACTTTATCGATGCGGATCGAGCCCGACTCTGCGTTTACGACGCTGTCCGAGTATGTGGCTTCAGCCAAGCCCAACGAGAATGGCCAGATTTCCGTCGACTTTGCGCTTCTCCAGGACGCACTTCGCGAGCACGAGGTGCTCGGCGACACGGCGCACAACCTCAAGAACAAGTACTCTGGTGCAAAGGTGTGTAAACACACAATCCCAGAAACAGCGCGCGCAAGACCTGACCCATCAAAGCGTTCTAGCCACCAGTACAGTGAGGGTCTCACTGTGGCGGGTGAAGAGTACGACAAGGAGCAGGCCATTCGGCGTGACCTCGAGGCTGAAGTGGTGCGCCTCCGCGCCCAGGTCCACAGTCAGACTGCTCGCCTCTCTGTCATTTCCAGTGACGAGCGCCGTGCCGAGAATCTGCGTCGGCGGTCCCATGACCTCGCCAGCAGCTTGTCGAGCCTTGAGCACGACATTTCGCGGCTGCGGGCTCAGCGCGACATTTCAGTGGCGGAGATTGAGGAGATCAACTCGAAGAGGAACGAGTTGGGAGGCAATGTCGACGAGGCAACGACCAAGCTGGGTCGCTCACTGACGCGCCGCCTTGAAAAGATCAAGGAGGAGTACCGTGACGAGCTCGGGCCGCTTTCCGCTGAGCGGGAGGCGCTGCAACGCGAGATCAACGAGCTGCGTGAAACACGCGAGCAGTTCCTCGAAGAGTCGACGTCTTTGGCTGCCAAGAACGAGGATCTGGCCGAGCTCAACTCTCAGCTCTCGCGCCAGACCGAGGCGATGCAGGACGCGCTGGCGCGTCGCTCGCCTGCGTTCCCGCCTGGAAAGGCGCGTGGCCACCCATCCGGCAGCCCTTCCATGTCGTCGATTGCCAATGCCCTCCAGGATGTCCCCGAGGAGACGGCGCGTGTCATCAAGGTGCCCAAGCCCGAGCCAATCGAGGCCGCCCCCGTGCGCCGCTTCAAGTGGATCAAGTCGTCCAAGCCCATCGAGGTCGCAGCCAAGGCGGCCGCTGGCGCAGCCGCCGCGGTCGCCACTGGCGGCGGCGAGAAGAAGGAGCGCAACAATTCGCGCCGCCCTTCCACCGAGATGGGTATCCGCGAGCACCAGTTCCAGCAGCACAGCACCATGCGTCTTGGCCGCTGCGAGCTGTGCAACGAGAAGATGTGGGGTCTGCAGGAAGTCAAGTGTGCTTGTGAGTTTATTGGTATCGAAAAATACGGCGGAGTACTGACAAAATACTAGCGTGCGGCGTCATTTGCCATTCCAAGTGCTCTGATCGTCTCCCCAAGTCGTGCAGCGGCAAGGCGATCAAGGAAGACGACGGCCCGACCGGCCCGTCCATGTTTGGGCGCGACCTCACTGAGCAGGCGTCTGCCGATGGTGCTGCCGTGCCGCTCATTGTCACAAAGTGCATCCGCGCAGTCGAGGCGGTGGGCATGGAGTACGAGGGCATCTACCGCAAGACGGGTGGCTCGTCGCAAATCAAGCAGATTACGGCGCTGTTTGAGCGTCAGCAGTACGAAAAGTTTGACCTGGCCGACACCGAGTCGTTCAACGACATTAGCGCTGTTACGTCGGTGCTCAAGACGTACTTCCGCTCCCTTCCTGTCCCGCTCCTCACGCACGACTTGCACGAGAGCTTTGTTGCCGCCGCGAGTGAGTAGACGCTACACTTGAAACCAGAGCAATCCTAACACCGCAGACATTCGCGACATGAACAACAAGCACGCGGCACTGTGCGCGCTCCTCCAAGAGCTCCCCAAGCAGCACTTTGACACGCTCAAGGTGCTCATGCTGCACCTGAACCGCGTCACGGCCAAGAGCGCAGTCAACCTCATGACGAGCCAGAACCTCGGTGTCGTCTTTGGACGTGAGTTGTATTCATCTGTCACAATGGGACTCAACTCACACTACAGCAACGCTCATGCGCTCGGCCGACCCTGCGCGCGAGTTTGGCGACATGGCCGGCAAGGCCTTAACCGTACAGTGGATGGTGGACAATGCGCCATCCGTGTTCATGGAGGTCGAGCAGCGCGAACAGCGCGAGCAGCCGCAGCAGCAGCAACAGCGTGAGCAGCGCGAGCAGCGCGAGTAAGCCCTCGGTACATGACCGAGCGCGCGACATCTCGAGAGTAGTTGGCCCGCGCCTCGACGGACAAGACATGTTTATCACACGAGCACCAGACCAGAAGCATGAGGCGTGGGCCATACGCGGAGGGCACAAGTGCATGTATCTAGACGGCGGTGCTAGACACCCCCCCTCCCCCGTCTTTTCCTTAGTAGTTTTTTTTTACCCACATGTCATACTGGGTCCCCCTGTCACAATATGCACACATGTTGAGCGCGGCGTGGTGTCACTGTAGTGGGGTAGTGGATGGAGTCTTTATGGTTGGGTTGGAAATGAAAGGAGGAGGAAGAGTGCGGGACTCGCCCAGGATGATACTAGGCCACTACCGTACGTATCGGAGCAACTTGCAAGTTTGAGGGTTGTTTGCCATGTAATCTTGGCCCAAAGGACAAGGACAAGGACAAGGATACGCCTTGGACGCAGATAATGCAACAGACATCGGCAGTTGACCACCAGAAATTGGTGCAGCGGCGCCACGAGTCGCAGCGAAGCAGTTAGAGCACAAGCATCAAGCACGCAAAACATTCCAGAGACGAGCAACAACAAAAAAACAGCAGCAAAACAAGGTAAGATTTTGGCAGTGATACATTTCTTCTTGACATGCTACTTTGGCCGGTGGGACGCAGGATCCAGGATTTGGTGTTGGTGATTGGGGGATGGGGTGAAAATGATAGATGAAGTATAGGATGGGGTAGTGACGGCGGTGGAATGTGTCGCGTCGGGTGTGCCGAGGGCGTCGTCGAGCGTCGCCTTGTGGGTGGTGAAGAGTCCTCCGGAAGAGTCCTCCGGCTGGGGTGGAACGGTCGATCGCGGGGCCTCGGCGCCAGCATGTGGGGTGATGTGGTGGGGTGGTTTCGTATGGGGTGGTTTCGCTGGCATAGGGTGGCTCGACTCGACTCGCGACGTGCCGTGCCGTGGCGGCGCGTGTATGACATCTAGTTGAACGCTTCGGGGGGGATGTTTGCGCGGATCTCTGCAAAGTTTGCGACAGCGCGTTCGAGATCCCAG
This sequence comes from Pascua sp. PH4015B, assembly GCA_025502685.1. NCBI lineage: Eukaryota > Fungi > Basidiomycota > Tremellomycetes > Trichosporonales > Trichosporonaceae > Pascua > Pascua sp. PH4015B. Next base: position 356,987 of record JAMFRD010000018.1, read on the forward strand.
TCGTTTTGGGCGAGGCACATTTCGGAAAACGACGCGTTCATGCCTGTGCGCTGGTGGACCTGTTCGATGAGGGCAGCCTTTTGGGCTGCCGCATCGCCGGCGATAGCGGGGGCGGCCGGGACCGGAGGCGCGCCAATGGCGGGGGGGACGATCTTGACGTCGCCCTGGAGGACGGAGCGCTTGGCGTCCCATGATCCCGTGCCGAGGTACGAGTGGACAACCATCATGTCCGAGAGGATGATGCATGGCCAGTTTTCGGCGGCCGCGGCCGAGCCCGCAGGCGTGGCGCCGAGCGTAAACGTGCGCGTGAATGATCGATACGTGCCCGATGGGAGCTCCTGGAACTCGCCCTGGATGACGGCCGAGATGCGCTCGTTGTTGTCGTCAAAGTACCACGCGTCAATGCACCACTTTGTGGCGTCGTCGAGCGGGTGCTTGGTCTCGGGGACTCGCTTGGTCAGCCACCGCTGCAGCTCGTCGGCGTCCATCGGCGACTTGAGCGTGCTGGTCCGCTGCTGGATGGTCGTGCATGTGCGGAAGAAGTTGCGGCCGGGCAGGCTGACCCAGCGCTCAAAGGATGTTGGGGGCGGGCGGGATGTTCGCGAACGCGACACGTCTTGCGCCTGGTACGACCGCGAGGGCAGTGTGTTGGCAGCAATGGAGACGGTGGCCTCTGGGTGGTAGCCGGTGACGACCTTTGAGCGGTCATTGTCGAACAAGGTGAAGAAAATCTGGCAAAAGGCCATGACGGCGCTCTTGCACGCCTCGTTCTCCTCAAAGCTGGCCTGGACGTCGAATGGGTACGTAAAGGGCTTGGACGCGAGAGGCCTTCGCTCCTCGTCTGTGCGGCGGATGGCCGGCTTGCGTTCGAGCGGGAAGACGATGCGGTTCAGCTGCACTCCGTCCAGAATGAGCAGGCCTGGGAAACGGCGCAGGACGTCGCTGTGGGTTAGAAGGGTCTGACATTGAGGAACCCACTGTTGGTAAGTCTCGCCTCCATTTGGCCTCTTGAGCATGTCCTCGCGGAACTTTGCGCCGTTAAGCTTGAGTTCCACGAGACTCTTGAGGCTGCCCGCTCCAGAAGTGGCCTTGCCCTTCTGCTCGTTGAGCGACTGGAGGTTCTTGAGCTCCTCGCTGTGGGGAATGGGGTTGTTGCTAAGGTCGAGTGCCCGGATGTGCGGGAGACACAGCGGAAGCTTGGACAGTTGCTGGAGGGACCGCAGTTCGTTGTCGGCCAATGAGAGGGTGTGGATCGGGTTTCCGGGCTGCGCAGATTGGTATCGTCTCCTTTTGAACTGACTGCATGCAACTCACAGTCTCCAGAACGGTAGCGATCAGACGCCAGAAGACGTGACCGGCGTTGACAGGCGCGTCGCGGTGACCAGGAGGAAGGATGCCTTGCTCCTTGAGCCATGCGTCCTCGGGGAGGCGCTGATTTCGTCAGCATTTGGCCCGAGCGGTCCGATTGTAACGCCGTTTGCCACTCACCGACATGTCGAGCACGCCCGGCCCAATAACGCGGCTGCGGAGCCACTGCTTGATTTCATCACCCTTCAAGACCTCGTTGAGCTTGCTGTGCTGCTGCTTCTGCACCTGGGCGTGTTTGGGGTTGTCGTTCCGCAGAACGTCGGGTGTGCCTTCGGGCAGGCGCCGGTGGTTGATGTTGGCTGGGCGGCGCTTTCCGCCGCGCGATGAACCACCACCCGGTGACGAGCCGCCTGGGCCGCCGCTGATGCGGCTGGATAACGACTTGCCGCCGTCGGGTTTGGTGTAGGGAGTGTCCTTTGATGGACGATGGCGACCAGTCTGAATGGGAAGACGGAAGCGGACGAACATGTCAGAGAGACGGGGGTCGATGTCCATGTGGTACCAGACGGATTGGGATGTCACAAGAAGGCACGATGTCAGCTTGATGTTGTCTGGGCGGAGTGTACAATGTCGGAATGTCCCTTGTTCGCCCAAAGCGGCGTATAGCATGCGCTCTGCGTGACGTGACACCGCAGCAGTTCGGGACCGCTGGTGAAGAAGGGAGGGGATGGGTGTGAGGTGTGCTGAGCATGGGCCGCTGGTTGCACTCGACTGCTTCCATCGGTCATGCTCGTGTCGCAACCTCTCGCCCCCGCAACAATCGACCCGCGGTCGAGTCTAAACCGCGCGCGCATTGCAGTTGGTGCGCTTGGGCCGATGGTCGAGCAGGCTACTCTGCACAGCCTTTGGCATGGGGGTGGTGGCTCGAGGCTCGAGTGTAGAGGAGTAGCGGGTGGCAACGGGTGGCAACGGGCTGCCAAGAGCAGGGTGGTGAAGATCTTCGGTATCGTCCTCCGTTTTCGGTGTCTGTTTCGCACAAACGCAACAATTCGCACGCTCGCAGCCACACCGATAAACGGTCGTCGACGATCCAATACCTCCTCTGCGCGCAGCAAATCTAAGGAGAAAGGGGGTAGTAAACAGAACAATAACTCACCTGGTCTAGCGGCCCAGCAGACCTCGCTCCCGAACGTCGGTGACCGCTCCGGGCGCGCCCCACTCCGCCATCAATCTCCATCTTGGACGAGTCCCGGTCCGCCGAGATACCGGCTCCGCGGAGAGCAGAGGACAGAACACGGGACGACGCGCCGCGCACCGACAGCTGGGTCGAGCCGGACTGGTTGGACTGGAACGCAGCCATGGTGCTGTGCGTGATGGATACGGATGCGGACAAGGCGGTGCAGAGGTGATGGGAGTCTGTCGGCCTCGGGCTGGCTAAGCAGAACGCGAGGCACACGGGCGGGTCGAGCTGGCGGAGAGGAAGATAGCGAGTCGGGGGATGTTGACGATAGTGATGTTGAAAGAGTTGATGAGAGGTTGAGAGAGAGTGTGGAACAAGAGAGAGAGAGAGGGTTGAGTGTGGGGGTGAGTTGTAACCCGTGTGCCAATCTGCCTGCCTGGTGGTATCCTGCATCCGGCCGGTGTCTTGCTCCCTGCCAATGACGACGAATTACAACCAACACTCCCGCTGGGTGGCAAAATGCAAAAATGCCACAAACACATAATTCCGAAGTCCCGCAGCCTGGCTGGCGGAGGCAGCAGTCACCACCAGGCCTAATCCGCCACCTGCAACAACTAACCATTAACTGACACCCAAGAGTTATTGTCACGGTCGACCACATCCATTCGACACTCCCCTCTCGCCATACAGCCCGAAAGCCAGCATGCCGGCACCAGTAGTCGCCAACGGGCACCCCGGTGCAAACGGCCACACGGGCGGTGTCAAGAGTTCGTCTGCAAAGTCGCGTGGTGCACTCAAGCGCCTCAAGGCTAAGCAGAAGGCCAAGCGCGGAGCAGCGGCGGCACCGAGCGAGTCTGGCACGGACACGGAGCGTGAGAGCGATGTCGAGGTGCGTACAGTAAGGATTGATTGGAATGGGTGGTATTCTAACTTGTGTCCAGTCGGTTGCGTCGTCGGCGTCGGTGATGACCGTCGAGTCCTTCCTTGACTCGACGCCCGAGGCAGACCCAAACTTCTCGCAGTTTGCAGACGTCTTTAAACACTTTAGCGAGACGGGCGAGGACGGACTGCCGGTTGTGGAAGCGGGACCACAAAAGGCGCACGTGTACTACTCGGATGACGAGGACGACGATGAGGAGGCGGCCGCGAGACGGGCACAGGAGCACCACGAGCACCTGACGCGCCGGCAACGAAAGGAGGCGTCGCGACTGTCTGTGGCCGAGCTCAAGCAGCTCGTGGACCGGCCAGAGGTGGTGGAGTGGTTTGACTCTGATGCGCGCGACCCACGATTGTTGGTGACGCTAAAGTCGTACCGCAACTCTGTGCCTGTTCCAGGTCACTGGAACGCCAAGCGCGACTATCTGGCTGGACGGCGCGGGATGGAGAAGCCGCCGTATCGACTGCCACCGTGGATTGCGGACACTGGTATTGGCGAGCAGCGTGACGCGGTCAAGGCCAAGGAGGCTGCGCAGAGTCTATCGCAAAAGACGCGCGAGCGCGTGCAGCCCAAGATGGGAAAGATTGATATCGACTACCAAAAGCTGCACGACGCCTTCTTCAAGTTCCAGGAGAAGCCGCGGATGAGCAAGTTTGGCGAGGCGTATTACGAGGGCAAGGAACTCGAGACGGACCTGCGGACAAAGAAGCCCGGAGAGCTGTCCGAGGAGCTCGTCGAGGCGCTGTCGATTCCACCCCTCGCGCCGCCGCCATGGCTGATTGCGATGCAGCGCTTTGGCCCACCACCGTCGTACCCCAACCTGCGCATCCCGGGTCTGAATGCCCCGATCCCCGCGGGTGCGCAGTGGGGCTTCCACCCTGGCGGCTGGGGCAAGCCACCCATGGACGAGTACAACCGGCCGCTGTACGGCGACGTGTTTGGCGTCGTGCAGGGTGCCGAGATCCAGCAGCAGAACGCGGTGGACCGCACACCCTGGGGCGAGATTGAGATTATGGAGGCCGACGAGTCGTCGGACGAGGAAGAGGAGGAAGACGAGGAGGAGGACATGGAGGAGGATGTCGACGAGGACGACGGCGAACCGATGCGCGCTCCCCCAGACGGCCTCGAGACTCCCAGCGGCCTCGCGACGCCCAGTGGATACAACAGCGTCACATCCACTGTCCCCGGTGGCCTCGAGACGCCCGACTTTATCGAGCTCCGCAAACGCACCCAGCGCGAAGCCGAGACCGAGGAACCCTCGGGCCCCCGCGAGCTGTACACTGTCATCCCCGAGCGCGAGACGGCCGTCAAGGGCCTCATGGGCTCGTCGACCGCGTACGACCTCAGCGCGGCCCGCGCGTCGGGCGCACCCGTCCTCGGCGTCGACGACCGCGGCACCAAGCGCAAGGCCGGCGACGTTGACATTTCTCTCGACGGCGACGAGGAGCTCTCCCAGGCCGAGCTCAAGAAGCGCTACTCTGCCGCACGCGCAGACAGCTCGCGCGTCCACGTCCCCGGCGCCCACGTCGACCGCAGTACGTTTGACGAGGTCATTTCGTCCGAGACTAAAAAACGCGCACGCAAGGACGAGCGCAAGGGCAAGGAAAAGGCCGAGAAGTTCAAATTCTGAGCTGGGACATGTGGGGAGCGCCGGGATGCGCGGGGGGGGGGGGGGGGGGTGGGCGAGAATGGGCCAATCCCGTATTTCCGTTTGCGGGGGGGCGCCCCTACGAG